>JAMWET010000831.1:22500-160000 GCA_024036415.1 Prochilodus magdalenae
GCACCCCAAACAGCCAATCGCAGTCACGGGTAGCGATGACCGTTCTGTCCGGTCAGTGGAATTCATTTGGTCGGAACTTTAACTTACAGAACTTTAAAAATAGTCTGTTTTTACGTTACTAATAGCTGATATTTTATATATTAATAGTCACACATCATAGGGGATGTTCCACTAGCAGTTAAACCAGCCCACTCTAATTAAAACGCTGTTACACTAGTTTACACATGCAGCCATTACACACCTGGTGCATTCACATTAGAGTCTGACAGATAGATCAGGCGATAATGACAAATTCAAACATATATACTTATTTATCAGCTCCATTCACCATATAGGGTGTATTTGTAGTTCTGCAGTTACAGACTGTAGTCCATCTGCTTCTCTGCATTCTTTGTTATCCTGTCCTCCACAGGACCATTCTCAGCACTGCAGTGACACTGACATTGTGGTGGTGTATTAGTATGTACTGTGCTGGTACAAGTGAATCACGTCATTGTCAATGCAGTGCTGAGAATGATCCACCACCAAAAAACACATGAGGGCGTCCATTGAAGAACAGGGTAACAAAGAATGCAGAGAAGCAGATGGACTACAGTCTGTCACCTGAGATATGTCGGACTCTAATGTGAACGCACCAGTTGTGTAATGGCTGCATATGTAAGCTTGTTTAACAGGATTTTAATGAAAGTGGGCTGGATTGTTGTGGTCCTGTAGGGGTCCTGACCATTGAGGAACAGGGTGAAAAGAGGCTAACAAAGTACGCAGAGAAACAGGTAGACTACAACCTGTAATTGTAAGACAAAAAAGTGCTCCTTACAAGTACAAAGATAGTACCAAGATACCATCAAGTACTCACTCAAGATACCATCAGGTACTCACTCACACACTTAAACATTAAAAAAACGACATATTTAAACATTTAAGATTTAAAGAAATCTGTTAGCAGAAATGACTATAACATACGACACTGTTGTTTTCATTAGTGTGTAATAACCTGCAACTACAAGTGATTGTGTTTTTTTAGCTTAGAATGGACCACTTATATCTGCATAGGACTGGGATGTCCTCCAGTGTTGCTACCGTAGCCCAAAAGGGACAAACCACACACTGGCCAAGCACCTTTTATGTTTTTATGTTGAAGCAGCAGCTTGAATTTGGTGGGGCCTATAGCACCTGCTGGAAGACATAGAAAGAGTCCCTGTCAAAATGTCCAGCTATAGCACATTTATTGATTTATAAAACTTTGTCCAGGTAGGATTATTACATCTTCTCCCTATTAAAACTAGAAGACGGAAATCAGCTACGTATTTGCCAGCTTCATGTTTGTATGTGCCCATTCCACCTTAAATGGTGCAGCATTTACATTCTGGCAGTGACATTCAGCTACTTAGTCGACAGCTTCCTGTTCATATTTTCATATTTTCCGGTGGCATTCAGCTACTTATTTGTCAGTTTTTTCACCTTTAATGATTAAAGCAGTTATTGTAACACTGTGGGTGCCTGAACTGTACAACAGTACAAACTGAACACTGATTTACTACACTGTATTAATAATATGACCAGATAGATAGATAGATAGATAGATAGATAGATAGATAGATAGATAGATAGATAGATACTTTATTGATCCCAGAGGGAAATTCAAGGCATCCAGTAGCAGGTATACAAACTATACAGAAGTAACAACAGAAGCAAGATAGATTTGTACAAATAGAGACAATACTATATAAAGTATGAAGGTATAAAAATAGAGTCCTTAGTGTCTGTGTAAAGTGTAAAGTATAGATGGAGGTAATGGTATACCGTTTGCTAAGCAAATTAAGAAGATGGCTGTTTTCAGCCATACAGACAGTGCAAATACGCAGTAATATAAATAATTATCAGTGCAAAAAGTGTAAACAGTACAGAATGGGGTAGAATAATACAATATAAATAGATGTAGGGCATTTAGGAGGGCATTTAGGAGGGAGTGTGTGCAGAGATGGGGGTGTGTCCATTGGAGGGACCGGAATGAAAGAGTGTCACAGAGTTTTCCATCTGCTGTACTGAGAGGAGTTGAACAGTCTTATGGCCTGAGGGACAAAAGAACTTCCTGAGTCTGTCTGTGGAGCAGGACTGGGACAACAGTCTGCCACTGAATGAGCTCCTCTGCCTTAGGAGACCATACTCAGTAGGACCGCTCAGTGGGTGGAGTAAACTGCTAGAGCACTGATGCTGACGAAGCCCAAAGTCTGTCGGATTGTACTTATCATTCAGTTAAAAAAAAGCAAAGGAGGCTGAATCCACACCGTCCAGGATGCAAAACTTGAAGAAGCATGGTGACTTTCGTAGTGACTCTCTGTTATGTAACTATGAAAGCCACCATTCTTCTAGTTTTGCGTCTTTGACGGTGAGGCTTCAGCCTCCTTTGCTTTTGATGAGGGGTTTCAGTAGGTTGCACTATGCAACCTCACCACTAGAGGCCTGCACACCGTTTACTGACACACCTGTGTCTGACCTCTTTACACATCCCAGGCTTTGGAGCCTAGCTGATCACACGCTCATAGCTCGCTGTAACATGGAGGAGGCTGTCCGAAGTGTGTCCTTCAACAATGATGGTTCTCAGCTTGCACTGGGCATGAAGGATGGCTCCTTCACTGTGCTTCGAGTCAGGTAACAGAATCCACATCCTTCTCTGTGCAAGACTTCCGCATGCTAAATTTGCTCAGCTTAACAAAACGAAATGCTTTCTCAGAGACATGACGGAGGTGGTGCACATAAAAGACAGGAAGGAGGTGATTCACGAGCTGAAGTTCTCTCCCGATGGCTCCTACCTGGCAGTGGGGTCCAATGATGGCCTGGTGGATATCTATGCTGTAGCTCAGCGCTATAAGAAGGTGGGGGAGTGTAACAAGTCCACTTGCTTCATCACACACCTGGACTGGTCTGTGGACAGCCGCTTCCTGCAAACCAATGACGGCGCTGGGGAGAGACTCTTTTACAGGATGCCAGGTAGATTTTTCAGATTGGGCTTTGTGTTATCGTATTATAAGCTCACCAGACAAAAAAATCAATACCTCAATTGTCCTCCATGAGCACAAATAACAGCTGTGATTGGATTTGACATTTACTGGACAAGTTTTTGAATGTAGGCCACATCAACGCTCTTACATCAAAGAATTGCACAGTTGGGCCAGATTTGGTTGATGCCTTTTCTGGCATAATTCCGAGGGGAATTCCCTGTAGACTGGGATTTTAGCCACTGAGTAGACCTGTATGACCATATGCTTCCATACACCTGCAGATTCAGCTACTTCCTGCACACTATCGTCTTTGGCCACGCCCCAATACATCCCATTACTCCATTTAGCCAATCATTAACTTCTGCTCTGGAGCCGTTTTCCACACATGGAATAAAACATTTACTGCACTGTACCACCTCTACTCAATTTATGGATCTATAGCATCCATCTTTCCATCATTCTTGTGCAGCACCATCTGCAGAAGCCTGAAGGTACTACCACCTTATACACGCAAGGTGACTTATTTTTTGTCCAATTTTCATGCTGTCATCACAGCAATTCTAGACACAGTAATAAACCCTTCTGTATGTTCTCTCCATAGCTGGGAAGTTCCTTCCTAAGGAGGAGGCCAAAGGCATTCACTGGATGACCTGGACCAGTGTCTTGGGGCCAGAGGTCAATGGAATCTGGCCCAAGTACTCCAATGTCAACGACATCAACTCTGTAGATGCCAACTACAGCAGCGCTGTGCTGGTGACAGGGGACGACTTTGGCCTGGTCAAGCTTTTCAGATTCCCCTGTCTCAAAAAAGGTCTGATAACGGTCTTATTCCCTTTCTGGAGATGCTTTTGACTATCTAACTAACAGTATATATAACAAAATATATATAGCAAAATATAAAACCCTGACAAACCAGAAAATCTTGTGAAAAAATAAAAATTGATGTTTTTTTTTTTATAATTATTAATAGAATACAATAGGTTTGCACATATACTGACTTTTACAAACTCAGTTTTCATATTTACACAAGTTAGATAATTATTAGTGTTGCACCAATACTGTATCTGAATCAGCACCGATACTGGCTCTTAAATATACTAAAAAACATTTACATTTCAAGAAATGTTGTGGTATAAAACATAACGTACAATACAAGGAAATTATTAAACATTATTCATTATTTAGGTTATTGTTCATTTTAGATTATTATGATTATAATTGTTATATTCTAGCTACAATGCCTAAATGTTCTTGGTAATGTTAGATTATTATGATTATTATATGTCAGCTATGTCTACAATGTCTAGAAGTGATTTTAAGATTATCAGATTTCTGTTTGAAGTCAAATCTGCTTGCTGTTTTGCGTCTTTTGATATTATTTTTTATTTGTTATTGGTTTGACACATTGATTTTTATTTGCAGTGCACTTTTTTCTGATGTATGATGTATCAGATGTTCTCAAGCCATTTTCTATTCCTTCTCTGTCTCGATTCATAGCTGCCAAATTTAAGAAGTACATAGGTCATTCTGCCCATGTGACGAATGTGCGCTGGTCAAATGACCTGCAGTGGGTGGTAAGCACGGGCGGAGCTGACCACTCTGTGTTCCAGTGGAGGTTCCTTCCTGAGGGCGTGATGAATGGTGTACTGGAACCCCTCCTGCAAGGTGAACACTCAGCATCGTGGTCCATTACACTAATAGACACATGATTACAGCTTGCATGATTGGCACCCAGCCAAAGTAGATGAAGCAGCAGCATCAAATTGGTCCTGGAGATCAAGGTACCTCCAGGAGCACCTGAATATTACAATGTGTGTGCTGTACCCAAACTTTCCAGGTTGGTAGATCTCCATGACCAGGACTAAGCACATCTGGTTTGGATAGTCCCACCACTCAGGAGCCCCCCATATGTTCATTTTTTGTAACTGTACTTACAAGCACAGACTGAAAGTATAGAATCTGCACTTCAGCAGAATTCCCCTGCCTGTTTCAGTGAGCCGTGAATAGGAAGTAATTCAGGGTTAAAGCTGCAAAGCTAAGAACTTTGAGAAACTTTGTGTAATGGCATTTCTCCTCTCTCCCCAGAGGGCTACGCTGACTCCAACAGCGGCGAGTCTGACTCTGACCTGTCTGATGTTCCTGAGCTGGATTCAGACATCGAACAGGAGGCACAGATGAACTACGAGCGGCAGGCAAGACTGCAACACTTTCATTAGCTTTGCATACGCAGCAGAACATTAGGTTCCTCCCTGTGCCAGCGGCCGCTTCAATTCAGTTGGTGATTCAGTAGCTACCGCCTCCAGCCCTAATTATTTTCACAGCTGACTGGCCGACCAGCCTCCACTCCGCAGTTGCCCTTTACGTTCTTAGTGTTTGTGTCCGTGTTTGTTTACTGTGTATCTGCATGTTTGTTAAAGTTGATGATATGCCTTCTCGCTGCAGGTGTATAAGGAAGATCTCCCGCAGCTGAAGAAGAAACTGGTTGGTTCTCTGAAGAGGCAGAAAGCTCCAGACGAGGGGCTGCGGCTGCAGTTTGTCCACGGGTGATTACCATGCATTTGTCAATATGCATTTATTGTTGCGTGGATGTTATATGATTTACCCTCAGCACTCTTAGCTGGAGCTGTGCATTGACCCTTTAGACCATTTACATGGTCTCATATGCCGGCCTCTCCTCAGCTACTCGCATAACTTCGTACGCTATTCATTTATTAGAGTCATAGTAGTTAAGATCTTAAGATTGTTATTGTTGGCTCAGGGCATTAAACCAGCAATCCGCTTCTCATAAAGCTAGTTCCCTAACCTCCAGCCCATGTAGCCCACGACAGCTCCCGTAACCCACAACCCTGTAGTTCAGACCATAACTTCAACATTTGGTGCTAGCATGAGGGAAGACTTATTGCGGGAGGGCGGAAAACAGGGTGGCTTCTGCTTGAAGCTGGACCCCTCCTTTGTAACTGTGGTAGGACTGATTTCGGACTGAGGAACAAGGAGGAGATGGGGTGGGGATGGGTACTGCAAATACTTCATCACAAGAACTGAATGCTGATGTGAATTTAGGGCACTAAACTGGATGTATGGTGCTTTATACTTATGTCTAACATGTAAACCAAAGAAACATGAAACCAAAGGCTGCTTTTCATACTGATGCTGTCAAAAACATGTATCTCCATTTTGTAATGCCTTTTGAGCAAGGCTGCTTCTGCTTCCATCGTATTTAAAATTTGCATTAAGATAACGTTTGGATAACAAGAGCTGTTTACAGTGGTGTGGTAAATATAGTGGTACATGTAACATTTACTGTGATCATAAACTCTGGAAATACATTATTATTATTATTATTATGATTATTATTATTGTAATTATTATTATTATTATTATTATTACGATTATTATTATTATTATTATTATTATTATTATCTAGGGACTTGTATGGCTGTTGTTGGTCAAACTTGCTCTTTTATGCTATGCCTCAATACAGCCTTTTTGACAAGAACAGTTTTAGTTTGTATTTCTGAGCACTGTTCTGAATACTGTGATGTATGAAATAAAGAGATGAGCTTTAGAAAGAAAATCATAACTTTACATAAATAGTTTTTTAATGCAGTCAGCATGAAAATGGTCCTGTACATGAATATTGGTTGATTTTATTTGTTTCATATTTAATTGCTAGTATACTGCAAAGAGAAAATCCTCTTGACCATTATAAATAGGATATAATATATAACACGACTCAGCATCTGTTTATTGCCTGCAGCTAGCTGGGATCGAGGATCTGCAGCCGATTCTATAACCCCTCTGATATGGACAGTGTGGTTGTTTTATTCTGTCTCTCTGTTTTGTGCAGGTATAGGGGCTGTGACTGCAGGAATAATCTGTTCTACACGCAGACTGGTGAGGTGGTATATCACGTGGCTGCTGTGGGTGTGGTCTACAACAGACAGCAGCACACTCAGCGTTTTTACCTGGGCCATGATGATGACATCCTCAGCCTCACCGCCCACCCTCTGAAGGATTACGTAGCCACTGGGCAGGTGAGGTCATGCTGTGGAAAACTTCCTGTATAGGCAGAATTAGTTACATCCATCTGAAAATCGTCTGAAATCACAATTACATATATATTCAGCTGACCGTGACATCAGGTGACATCAGTGACGTTAAAAGCGTTAGATATTTATTTACTGGTATGTGTAATAGTAAGAATCCAAACCGTGATCTTAGGATTACTACCCACATACTCTACCAGTCGACCTGCAGGACAGTGTACTCATTTAGTCTAATCATGTTTCTGTTGGTTGGTGCTACTAAATATGAACAAGACTCAAAGATATAGATCAACAGTTTTGCATGTACAGTCTCGTAAACATAGTCTCAAATAAGGTAAACCCTCTAGAACATAATTAAAATCATAGTTTTTGGCTTATTAAATTGGAAATAATAAAATGTAAAATGTAAAATGTACTGTAATTGTTAAATTGTTACACAGTCCTTAGCAGTTAGTTTATCTTTCCAAAATAATACATTTAGCAAATAAATGGTGATAAAATGACACAGGTTGTATTAACTTGTGTTAATTGGCTTATTAAATTATATATATATATATACTGCTGAGGTTAATATATTAGAAAAGTCTACACACGAAACTGTGCCATAATTTTTTATTCAGAGTGATCAGAGTGATTAGTTTTGAAAAGCACAGTGAATATAAATGTGCCTTCATAATATTTGCATGTGCGGTAGATTAAAGCTAAATTAAATATAAATTAAATATTAAAATATCTAAGATTTTATATCTATATAATCTATATCTATCTATATATATAATTTTAGATATTTTAATATTTCATTTATATTTAATTTAGCTTTAATTATTTTTTAAATATTATGAAGGCACACTTATATTCACCGGTGGTTTTCGAAACTAATGGCTATAAGTGCATTGTAAACATTGTGACCCCTGGTTGAAGAAATAAAGAAATACTAGTTTCTGTACAATTAACTTTTTCAGATTAGATCAATCTGAGTGGCACTCTGAATAAAAATATGGCACATTTTATATTTCGTGTGCAGCCTTTCTAATATATTAACCTTCAAAGCAAATCAACAAAACCTGCATATTGCCTGGGGATATTCAAACAATTGCATTTGACTGTATTTATTAGCAAGGCAGACTCACACGGGGGGCTGTATAATGTTGTGCAGTACCGATCCTGGGAGAAGAGATGGGTTGCTGACTGTGTTTGTGTATGTGTGTGGTCAGGTGGGAAGAGACCCGGCGATTCATGTTTGGGACATTCAGACCCTGAAGTGTTTATCCTTGCTGAGAGGTCAGCACCAGAGAGGAGTGTGTGCACTCGAGTTCACAGGTGGGCATGTTTTTTTACCCCCACTGCACCAGTAATACATACAGAACCAGGCGGTTTGAATATGAATGATCACTACTGGATTTTGATTGTACCAGATTTCTTAATAAGCTACATTTGTGGTTGCTGTGATATTGTAGCGGATGGGAAGAGTCTAGTGTCAGTGGGCATCGATGAAGGCCACTCCATAGTGATGTGGGACTGGAAGAAGGGTGAGAAACTTGCCAAAGCAAGGTAGGAGATGCACTCTTCTCCCTTCCATACCTGAGAAATACGGTGTGTTCAACGAAATGCTGTGGAGTGTCTTGTGTTTTTGTCCCCATAGAGGACACAAAGACAAGATCTTCGTCGTGAAGGGGAACCCATTCCGTATGGACAAGCTGGTCACTGTGGGCATGAAGCATATAAAGTTCTGGCAGCACACAGGTACGAAATGCATACCATCTAACATCCAACTCCATAAAAGTCACTGCAGTAGACCTACTGACATGTTAAGAGGTCACAAGCCCCATTTGCATTGAGCCGAATACATAGATGAGTACCTACACTTCTCACCTTTTTACCAAGCCTAAGTACTGACTGTGTCTATTTGAAGCTCGTCTTAGTTTTGGGGTTAGTGTGGCTGATGCCATTCTTGTTTCCACCAGATTAAGTGTATTTCTGGTATGTTATATTTTGCCAGCTTTTATTGTTGATTAGTTGGCAACTCAGACTTTTGTATTGATTTGTATTTGTATTATATTCTATGTGACATATTTCCTCAATATTTCAAATTAGTATCTCCAAACAGTTTTCTCAAAATAATTATATTTTCTAAGCCAAAAGCTCACATGAAAGAGTAATAAGCCAACGTCTTCAGATAGAAACACTGATTTATAGGTAACACAATGACGATGCGTAAAAGCCAGTAATTACCGTGTTGGGAAGCTTTTTATCTGTTGGTTCTCTTTGATGTGCATTGTAATGCTAGTTGTACTTAGCCCTGACTTAAGTCAGAGCATAACTATGAAACTTTGTGTTAATTTTTTTTTTTTTTCAAATTGCCCAGCCCTGTGTATTTCAACTAAAGTCATTATTTCTTAAAATATTTGGGAAAACGAGTCATTCATTTAAGATGAGAAGCCAAACTTTAGACATAAAAAGTACAAGTACTGCCAGAAACATACATTTGGGACCACAAAATGTTTTCTAATTTAGTTTACCACTACCTCCATTTATACTTTATACTTTACACAGACACTAAGGACTATATACTTATACTTTCATACTTTATACTGTATCTCTGTCTCTATCTGTACAACTCTATCTTGTGCTTCTCTGTTACTTCTGTATAGTTTGTATATCTGCTACTGGATGCCTTGAATTTCCCTCTGGGATCAATAAAGTATCTATCTATCTATCTATCTATCTATCTATCTATCTATCTATCTATCTATCTATCTATCAATCAATATTTTCTAATTTTATTTATTTATTTCTATTATTATTATTAAAAATATATTTTTGTGAAAAGTAAAATCTTTTAATGTTTTCTTGAAGTTCAGAATTTCAATCTGGCATGGGCTCCACAGACTTGTGCCAAGGTCTCTGATTAGTAGATCAAATCTGACTTGGAGTCTAAATTAGTGTTCAGATGGAAGCAACAGGACTAAAAAAATCTGGACTTTTTGTACAATTTTAAAACTTGCATCAGTTTCATTTGTAACCTAGACATTCATTTTACTTGTCATAAATTCTCTTTAAATGTTTTATGATTTTAAAACTTTTTTATTTCATTTTATTTCCAAGTTTCATTGAAATAATCAGTGTGGTGTTGGACTGTTCGGACTGCACTGTATGCTTTTCACAGTAAAGTGATTTTTTGGTGAATAGGTTGTCATGTAGACTGTCAGTGTAGGATAAAGCAAGGCAACATACACTTAAACATAAGCCCTGGGCTGACGTGAGGTCAGAGAAATTGTGGTTGCTCTGTTTGTCTATAAGCATGTCAGAACCGCATTCTGAAAACAGGAAAACAGCAGCTTCAGCCTGGGCTTCCCACCGAAGTATACAACCCAAACCAACATTCTGAAAAGTGAAATGCCATCAACTACAGTGGTTTCTTGAGCAACTCATAAACCGCATGCCACAGCATGATTTCATCAGCATATGTAACCTGTAGAACATTATCATTTTCGTTGGTTTGCATGCCAAGAGGTTTGTAGCACGAGTCACTGAGGTAAAGAAGCTTTCCAGAATAAATTACATAATCAGCGATCTAGTGCTTTACGGATCAATACTAAACACATACAGAATCATTTCCCAGAGTACATGTTAAGTAAAGACATAATGTGCTGTAAATAAACGGGTTATGGAGCTTGTGGAGTATTAATATGATATCTACCTGCTGACTGAGGTGATTACTTTATGATCTAGGTGGAGGCCTGACATTTAAAAGGGGCATATTTGGCAACCTGGGCAAGCAGGAGACCATGATGTCGGCATGCTACGGACGTTCAGAGGACCTGGTGTTCTCCGGTGCCACCACGGGTGATGTTTACATCTGGAAAGATACTTCACTGATAAAGACCATCAAAGCTCATGATGGCCCGGTGTTTGCCATGTGCTCACTAGACAAGGTAAGTCAGCGACATGACACATTTTCAAAGGGCACATATCCTGGGAAACATCATGTACCATGTAAACATTGGTAATGCAGTATTTTGAAATGTGGTGTCATTTGATGATTTTGATGACATCACAACTGTGAATCTGCTTACATAAGCTCACCAGACGAAAAATGAGTCACCTGTGAGTGAAACACAGTCACAGCTAATAGTGTGTAATACCTCCATGAGCACGAATAACAGCTGAGATTCGATTTGGCATGGATCGACAAGTTACTGGATGTGGGCCACCACTGGATTTGGTGGACCCCTTCCCTGGCCCAATTCTGAAGAAGAGAATTCCCCATAGACTGGGATTTGGACCACTGCTGGTGTCTACCGTATGAACGTACACTTCTATACACCTGCAGATTCAGATACTTCCTTCACACTATGGTCTTTGGCCACGCCCAAATACAGTCACTCCTTTTAGCCAATCATTAACATCTGCTCTGGAGCCATTTCCCACACATGGAACAAAACATTCCCCGCATTGTAGCACCTCGTCTCAATCTATGAATCCCGTCACTCACACCCCACAGATATTTACAGGTCTCATCATCCCCATGCAGCGCCATCTACAGGAACCTGAAGTTGCTACCACTTTAAACATGGAAGATGATTAATTTGTTGTCCAGTGATCTTATGGCCACCCATACTGGGATTAAATATTCCTGATTAGTCTAGTTTGGTGGAGCAGGACTAAACAGCTTTACGGTGAATAGACAATGTCTGTCATTGGTTTAGTGACATCACCGAATCAATGAGTTTAAAACATCCCGTTAAGTTTGCATGTACAGACTGGGAAGGTGAGTGCTATGTTTTAAAGAACACTGATAGGCATTTGCAGGACAAATTGGTTTCCCATGATACGAGCCCTTAAAAGGACTTGCTGGTCCAGTAACGATGCTTGATTGGCATGTCATATTTATGGTCACGTTTCTTGCCCTGTCTATAGGGGTTTGTGACGGGAGGTAAGGATGGCATAGTGGAGCTGTGGGATGATATGTTCGAGAGGTGTTTGAAGACCTACGCCATCAAGAGGGCTGCACTCTCCCCATCCTCTAAAGGTGTGATTCTCGTCACTGGACTGTAACTAATGCCGTTTGGTCCTCGTACAGCACTGCAGGACTGATGTAAGCTGGAGCAGTAAGAGTGTGTGTGTGTGTGTTTCTTTGGTTGTATGTCCAGGGCTGCTGCTGGAGGACAACCCCTCAATCCGTGCTATCACTCTGGGCCACGGGCACATCCTGGTGGGCACCAAGAACGGAGAGATCCTGGAGATCGACAAGAGTGGCCCTATGACTCTACTGATTCAGGTAGGAGTACAGCTATGACCACAGTGCTAGTTTCACAGGATATTATATTTTAGATGATCTACTCTTATGCTTTGGTGACCCCGAGTGGTAGCAGGCCATCTTCAGTGACGAGTGGTGCTTTAGTTTTGGTGGAGACAACCAAAGAACCTGTAGGTAGAGGCACTGTGGTCAGTGACAAGATGAACAGTTTATCACATGGCACATGTCCATATTCTCACTGCGTAAGAATTTCCAAGCTGCGTGGGATGGATTATCACGGAACACCATTAGGAACCTCTACAACATGCTGAGACGTCTGACATGTTGCGTTACCTGAGAGACACCACTTCTGTATGTGTGGCTTAATAAGTATTGCCCATATCAGTCTAAATGTATCATCATTTATTGTTCCTGGTTACCTTTATCTTCCTTCCCAGTGGCCCTGCAATTCCACACTTCCTTCTGGGTGCAGCTATTCTTTAGACTAGACTGATAGAAATCTAATTAACTGGAGTAATTTGTGGTTCTGTATGTCTGTACACACCAAGCGTTTTCCAAGATACCAATAAATGAAATGTATGTGCATGTGTGTTTGTGTAGGGCCATATGGAGGGTGAAGTTTGGGGTCTTGCTGCTCATCCTTTGCTGCCTATATGTGCCACTGTGAGCGACGACAAAACGCTCCGCATCTGGGAGCTATCCGCCAATCATCGGATGGTGGCCGTCCGCAAACTTAAGAAAGGTGTGCAGTTCCGCTGTGCATTAATATGTCCTGTATAAAACCACGTATAACATGATAGTTACAATGCTTGTATTGGATTTCAATGTTCCTTCAACGTGTTTCAGCCTCAGTTTCACAGTTTAATAAGACGTCTTTGTATGTGTGTTCACATGTTTGTATGTTAGGCGGTAGATGCTGTGCCTTCTCCCCGGATGGGAAAGCCTTAGCGGTTGGTTTAAACGACGGCAGCTTTCTGGTGGTGAATGCAGACACTCTGGAGGACATGGTGACCTTTCACCACAGAAAGGAGATCATCTCTGACCTTAAGTTCTCTCAAGGTAGCATCACTGGATGTGCTGGGATGTGGGAGAGCTGGGCAAGAACAGGGAACCAAAAACTAGTTGCAGCAGTAAACAGCAGCATTTAAGGTGGAATAGGATCATTCAAACAAAAAGCTGGACAGGTAGCCTGAGATGCCAGAATGCAACTGCTGCACCATTTAAGGTGGAATAGGATCATTCAAACAAAAAGCTGGACAGGTAGCCTGAGATGCCAGAATGCAACTGCTGCACCATTTAAGGTGGAATAGGATAATTCAGACATGAAGCTGGACAGGTAGCCTGAATTGCTAGAATCCAACTGCTGCACCATTTAAGGTGGAACAGGATAATTCAGACATGAAGCTGGACAGGTAGCCTGAGATGCCAGAATGCAACTGCTGCATCATTAAAGAATGGGTGCAGTGGGATTATTTGAATAAGAAGCTGGACAGATACTCAGACAGAGGTGGGATTTTTCATTTGCTGTAGGAAAGGGAGTAAAATCTGAACAACTTGCTCTAGGCAGTCCACAAAAAACTAACTGGGTCATCTAATTTCCCATTTTGTGGGGGGGCTTAATGTATCAATCCAAGCACAGAAAAAAGTGAGATTTTCATAATATGTCCCCTTTAATATACACAGTGAGCATTTGTAAAACCAGACTAAAACGATTAAGATTTAAACTGGAAAAGAATTCCTCTGTTCAGAGTTTCGGAATAATTAGATAGTGAAGATATGAACTTTGTTCAGACCAAACTGATGTGAAAAGCTGGTTTTAGGAAAAGTTACAGAGTCAGAATTGTTCCCAGTGGTGGTGCTGATAACCAGATGTATGAAGAGTCTGTAAAAATCCCTCACAGGAGGTCATTACATAAAATGGGTATAAATGTGCTGCATGATTGATGCCTGAGACACTGTTTTACAATAGTTTGAGAATGGCCTTAATGATAATAATAAAACTATAATATTAAAACCATAAAAGATAAAATCACTTGAGGGACAAATTCATGAAACTCCTTAAATGAAAGCTACATTTTGAACATTAAGTGGTGGATTGTTCCATCATTTTTGTGTAGGGGTTGGGTGAGGCTAAAAAGATTTTCTTGCCCATCTCTGATCTTATGTTTTTGCTGTTTAGAAGAAATCTATATGACTATGATGAATTATCACTCACTATCACTTCTTATTTTAGGAAACGTCTTTATAGAAACTCACTATAACACAGTGGAATCATGTTTTTACATTCAGTATTTAATTTTTTTTAACTAGATGCTGGAAAGTACCTAGCAGTGGCCTCCCATGATTCATTTGTGGACATCTACAATGTACTGACCAGTAAAAGAGTGGGTATCTGTAAAGGAGCGACTAGCTACATCACCCACATCGACTGGGACACCCGCGGTAAGAGCTATACTGACTCTTAAAATGCTAACAAGGTAATAGAGTTATGTTAGTTAGTATAAAGTGATTTTCGAAGGGTGATACATGCATGAACCCCCTCGTCTTCCAGCCTTTCATCCTATAAATTCACAATGCCAACCACTACCCCATCTCCTGCCTGTTTCTATGTCCATTCAACCCACATTCATGAAGGTCTGGCCTTCCAGCTACAGGGAACCTTCCCAGAGCTCCAGCCCAAGTTCTTGGAGTCCCCCCACCTTCCTCAATTAGTTTCCTTCCCCCATACTACCACCAAACTCAGCAGTTCAGTAGAGTAGATTCTTGTAATCACTGAATTGGTGACTCTGAGCAGTTTATACTAAAGCCATTTCCCACCACAATGCAGGTAAACTGCTGCAACTGAACACCGGTGCCAAAGAGCATTTATTCTTTGAAGCTCCTCGTGGACGGAGGCAGAACATCTCCACCGCTGAGGTAAAGGCGATACAGAGCACAAATGAATAAAGACATGCAGTATCTGAATGGGGTTTTCAGTTGAACTTCAGTGTGCCATCTCTGGATTTGTGTTAGTTTGAGAAGGTGGAGTGGGCCACATGGACGTCTGTCCTGGGTCCAACCTGTGAGGGAATCTGGCCTACGCTTAGTTTCGTCAATGCCTCTTCACTTACCAAAGACAGGAAGCTGCTGGCGACTGGAGACGACTTCGGCTTCATCAAACTCTTCAGCTTTCCCTCAAAGGTAACGTACATGACAAAACCCTGTACAATAAAGTCATACGAGTTACAACTGGTTGACCAGATATGACATACGTTAACTGTGATAATGTCCACCATATCTTCTGAATCATGCTGTTCTCATGCCTGTTGTTGGTTCTGTTAATGTTCTGTTTATCTGTATCTGATATTGGAGCAATAAGACTGCCTGCATTACTGTTGCGTGGCTCGATGCAAGTACCAGCCTCCAGTGGTCTACTGCTTTTACTCAACATGAAAAAATGATGGCACCTTAATGCATAATATATTTAATGTGCGCAGTCATATTTGCATATTGAGTGGATATTTATAAGGCCTTTAAACATTCCTTAGTCTCATGTTAACATTGATACTCGAAACTGGCCAATTCAGAGCTTATGTAGAGCGTATAAAGCTCATACATGTATCAAAACAGCAGCAGAAACTTGCACCAAAGAAGTTCTGCAGAGGGTGTGTGACGGTTCATTCCGTCTTTGGTCCTTTGTAGACGTTTTTGGTCTGAAGCCTTAAGATGTAAGTTATTCTGGGTGTTTTGATGCGATATGGTGCAATATAGAGAAATGTACTGCTTCAGATTGCTTTAGAGTGGAGGTGATGGGAAACCAGGGGTCGCAGTGCCTGCAGTGCAGATAAGACTGGTCCTCAGGCCCCTCCATTTTTTACCAGTTTGAAGACCTCTGCTTTAGACCAAAACTTTGCAAACTCAAATCTTAAACTGTCTCAGGCGTTACAGCAGCGTATATGTAACCATTTCATGCAATAACTTTCTGTTAGGGAGCTTTTAGAAGCAAATATAATGTCTCAGACGTCTGGTTACCATCACCACCACATAAAGCAACTCAGTAAGCGCCAGTTTCACACCAAACCACTCTGAATGACTTTGATTAATTTACTTATGCTGGGAAAGGGTAAGAGGAAGTGGATAGGGGATCTCTAAGGTCAGTTTTTTCATCAGGCTATCGCTTTAAACCGTATTCCATTATGAATTTATTACTATATAATTATACTGAGGGTCCGAACGTCGGCATGCTTTCTCTGGAGCATCTGTCAGATCCGCTAAAACTGCAGCAGTGCATCGTGAGTTGGGACAATTCCAGTGAACAGTAAATGCCGTCGCTGCTCCCTGCAGGGCCAGTTTGCCAAGTTTAAGAAGTACGTGGGCCACAGTGCCAATGTGACGAACGTGCGATGGTCCAATGACGACGCCATGCTGCTGTCTGTGGGCGGGGCAGACATGGCACTGATGATCTGGGCGAGGGAGGGAATTGGCCCACGTGAGAGTAAAGCCGTGGACAGCGAAGAATCGGATGATGATGCAGAGGAAGACGGAGGTGTGTGTTTATGTGTGTCTGGCATGAGATAAATAAGATGCTAGAAAACAGTAAGAATTCAAATGGCTATATTGTGAAAGCTGTTCTCTCTGATTTGATGTGGTATGTAATCATTACAAAATATACGATTCAGTCACCAAAAACAGCCGTTTTGGATTGTCTTTGTGATGTTATAAAAACCAGAATTATACAGTGTCTTGGCCTTGTAGCTACCTATACAAGACGTCAATCAGCACAGAGATCATTCATCTCATCATCAAAAGAATAGTTGCACCCAGAAGGAAGTATCATATGACAGTGCTGTGAGAAGGAAGATGAAGGTTACCAGGAACAATAACCCAATCAATTTTTTTACAACCCACGTCGTCTCAAAACAGCTTCACAGAAAATCAGTGTGTTATATAAAAGAAAAGGAATGAAAAAAAACACAAAGTTAATATACAGACATTTGAGAGTGGGGGGGTGGGGAAAAACCGGGTCCAAGCCCCCCTTGAGCAAGCCAGAGGCAACAGTGGCGAGGAAAAACTCCAGTGAGAAGGAATAAACCTAGAGAGGAACCAGGCTCAAGGGCCGAACCCAACCTCCTCAGGTCGAACCCGGATGAGAACTGATGATAACTGATGATACATTTAGACTGATATGGTCAATATTTATTGAGCTATACATACAGAAGTAGAGTCTCTCAGTATGGTGTCTCAGCATGCAGTTATAGAGGTTCCTAATGGTGTCCTGTGATAATCCATCCCATGAAACTCAAATATTCTCACACAGTTCCTGCAGATTGTGTGGTGGGGTGGAGGTGGAGTGTTCATGTTGGTGCCTCCACACACAGATTCGTTGGTCATCTCCACCAAACAAAAGCAAGACTTGTCATTGACTCTCTGTCATTCACTCCATGACAGTCTGGCACAACACCATTGCAGTCATTTGATGTGGTGTTAAGGGCAGTTATCGTAACGATCTGTGTGCATGTAGTCCTGCACTGTGCAGTTGTCTGCCAATGGTGCTGGCACTAATAGGATGACTCACGGAGGGATCACTGCTCACTGAATGTCTGCAATTATGACTGATGGGTCAGTCAGGTATAGAGATAAGGACGCCCTTGCTTACTTCACATGCACGGCCGGGTGTCTAACCTAAATCATTTGCATGTCTCACCAACTGTCATTCCTGCCGGTTAATCCCTTTGGGGTGCAACTACTTTTTGACAATGAGTGTGTTAAATGTACAGTAACTGTGAAACAGACTGTTCAATTCTAAGGGCTCAGGAGAAACTGGAAAGACACAAAAGGTACAAGATAGGTCCTTTAAGATATGTTCATGAAAAGTGTGTTATTTAATGCTAGACCAATAAAGTAGCCTAGATTTAAGTCATTACAGTTTTTGAATTTATAGTAAAAGGATCCATCATTTCAGTTTTGTCAGTGCAAATGCTTTGTCTCCTGCTATGTGGTTAAAATGTCAGAAAAGACATGACACCAACTATAGATTTTTTTTTGAAAATGGGCTTCATTTTGTTTCTGTGTAGGGTATGACAGCGATGTGGCCAGAGAGAAGAACATGGACTACACCACTAAAATCTATGCTGTCAGCATCAGAGAGATGAGTGGAGTTAAGCCACATCAACAGCAGAAGGAAATTCTTGTGGATGAGAGGTAATGATTTACCACCTAGATAAAGCAATGCCAATGCCTGTAGAGTTTGAAATGTTGTAATTTTACCAAATAAACTCACCAGCATGTCAAAGGCCATAGTGTGAAGGAAGTAGCTAAATCTGCAGGTATATGTAAGCATATGGTCATACGGGTCTACCAGCAGTGGCTACAATCCCAGTCTACAGAAAATTCTCCTCAGGATTGGGCCATGGAAGCCATCCACCAAATCTGACCCAACTACACAATTCTTTAATGCAGGAGTGTCTGAACACTGATATGGTCTACATCCAGAAACTTGTCCAGTCCATGCCAAATCCAACCACAGCTGTTCATTCTCGTATCTTGTCAGGTTTAATTCTGCTTTTTGCCTGATGGGTTGCACGCAGTTCAGGTTTCAGATATAACACTCGATGATGTGGTTCAAGTCAGGTCATTCTAAGGTCCAGGTCGGAGTTTAAGCATTGTGCTTTGGATCAGTTCAGGCTTTTAGGCTGTATTCGGATCCAGACCACCAATTTCAGGGCTAAATAAAGCTCAGCTGAAGACTTGGTGAATGGCACTGCCCAATGAAGTTGAATTCACTCTCTCTCTCATTCCCTCTCTGTTTGTGTTCTGTAGGCCTCCAGTAAGCAGAGCAGCTCCTTTACCAGAGAAACTGTTAAAGAATAACATCACCAAGAAGAAGAAACTCGTGGAGGTTTGTGATATGTTACTGTAATTAAAGGAAGGGTTTAGCAAAAACATTGAGTTTGCTTTAAGTGTAGTTGATTGGCCAATATATTTGGGTTCTAACACGTGTGATGTTTTACTAAACATTTTTATTAACTAAACAAAATTTAGGCTTTTAGATTTAAGATTTAACACTGCTACTCTAATTTTATACATCATAATATGCAAGTCTGTTATATGATAGGTTGGCACTGTAGGTAGTGCTGTTGCCTCACAGCAAGAAGGGCCTGGGTTCGATTCTCAGCTGGGGCATCAAGGGGTCCCTCCTTACCCAGAAGGATACGCATCTTAGAAGATGAATAAACAAATGATATAATAATCATACAGCACATAATACAGCACAAACTGAAATCTTCATGTGTAGAGTCTTTTACTTGTTGCTTGCTTCCCAGATGGATGATAAAAGTAAAGGGACATTAGTTGAAAGACTCAGGGACCTCTAGTGGATTTCTTCACCTAATGTACCTCTGCCGATTGGTAGAGATGGCGCAATCAGGACGTGCTAAGTTAAAAAACATTAAAGGATTAAACGGTCAACTAGACAAAAGGTTTGGAAGGACATCTCTGTGTCTGTCTGTGTTTAGGAGCTGGCACTGGACCACGTTTTCGGATACAGAGGCTTTGACTGCCGTAACAATCTGCACTACCTCAATGACGGAGCTGACATCATCTTCCACACAGCAGCCGCGGCGGTGATTCAGAACCTGTCCGCTGGTACGGAGGTGCTTTTGCTCTACATAGAACTGACTTGTGATCAGCTCAAATCAGTATCCCAAAAATGTGGCAACTTGGGTAAACCATGCTGACCCTGTGAGGATTTACAGTGAAATTAAGAGTTCTGTTCAGTGAAATCAATCAAATGTCATAACAAAAACATTTCATCTCTATCACGGTAACTTCACAGGAAGGTTGCAATATGATCAGACTGCAGTGAATCAATTATGACACTTACGGTTATAATGACTGACGAAAGAGTCATTCCCACTACAGTAACCCACAGTCTATTGTTCTCCCTTACTGTTCTTCCTGCACCCACGCAGGCACGCAGAGCTTCTACCTTGAGCACACAGACGACATCCTCTGCCTCACTGTTAATCAGCACCCCAAATATCAAAATATCATCGCCACGGGTCAAATAGGTAAGCTGCATTTAACATGACAAACTCACCATGCTGCATTTAACACAAAGACAACCACCATCATGTTCATTCGCTTTAGTTCACCTCTACACAGCTCTGTGTTCATGTGTTCATTATAACGGTTTGCTCATAAGTTTGCTGGTTTTATTTAAAATCTGGCATTTGACCTGCCTTGTCCCTGAAGTTCCTTCTCATTGCTTTTTTTTTTTTCTTTGGCCGTGCTCTCATTCCCTCACCTACACTTCACCAATCAGGCGAGATCACTGATCTGCCAGGTAAGGCACTGGAACTATAGCCCCCTTAATGCACTGCAGTCTGCTGTCCCTCCTACACTGATCAGAAAAGCTACCTTATCTCCTGTTGTGGTCCCTTAGCAGTCAAATAGATGTGACTCACTGAGTTTACTTGATTCGTAAGCCGTATAGCATTTCCACATGAATGAAACGAAATCCCAGTTCCAGAAAAATATAAATAATGTTAAGAACAACAGAATGCAATGATTTGCAAATCTCGTAGACCCTCATCTCATAGATCTATGAACAGTAGCTCATAGAACACATATCCGATGTTTAATGTGAGACATTTTACTGTTTCATGAAAATTCTTAACTCGGTGAGAAGTTGATGGCAGCAATGCATCTCAAAACAGCTGTCACAAGGTCATGTCTAACATTGTGTAGCATCCTCTTTTCTTTTAACAACAGTCTGTACGGGTCTGGGAAGTGGGGAGTTTTGGGAGAGGGATGTTGTTCTATTCTTGTCTGATGTAGGCTTCTAGCTGCTCACCAGACCTGGATCTTCTTAGCCAGATTTTTTGTTTTAAGATGCGCTATTGGTTAAAGGTCTGGACTGCAGGCAGGTCAGTACAGCATCTGGATTCTTCTTCTGCAAAGCATTATATTATGTACCGCTGTAAATGATGGGATGTCCAAACTCCTCACAATTTACATTTCTACAATTTTTAGTTTTTTTTTTTTTTTGCAGATTGGTGAACTTTGGCCCATCTTTGGTTTGAGAGACTGTGCATCTTTAAAATGCTCAAATTTCTCCTTCAGCTGTTTATTATTAGTACCACTTACTTTCCCAAACTTTTGTTTCCCCTCTCCCAACTGTTTTGAGATGCATTGCTGCCATCAAGAGTTCAGTGATTATTATGCACCACATCCAATCAAACTAATCAAATGAAACATGCAGCTGGTCAGTGTACTGATGCCATCCCAGATACTTGGAAATGCATGTTGTCAACCCCTGATAATAATAATAATAATATGCATAATAACCTTAATTTATGTGGAAATTATGGGCAGAATTTTGAATCAAGTACATTCAGCACATCACTACTTTATTGGTGTGTTCTCTTCCATATTGTCATTCCTCCACAATACATGTGCCTGGAAGTGGTCTTCTGATCTTGGCCTTATGGGATTTATCCCAGTGTTTTTATCCCTTAAGTAATGGTTTGCATGAGACATCCTGGAATCAGTTAACGTCAAGCTTTTTTCGCTTTGTGTCCTTTAGCATGGTGCCTTGGGACCTGCTATAGCCATTAAAAGCCACTGTACAATGTGTCCTGTACATTCCTCGTTTCTAAAAACCCATTAGGTTGACCATTCCTGCTTTGTATGATGGTGATCCCAAACTAATCCTCAGCTTCTTAGCCGTTTTAGTTCTTTTACCCTGCAAAAGACTGTGGTAAGTGAAAGCATTATTATATAGTCTTGTTTAAGGTACAACATTGTAGCTGAATGTTAATTGCCATAGTACCTGCATTTAATGAATATTATTTTTCCTTTCTTAGCTGTCCAGATTTGTTGATTACCTGTCTTCATTCCTCAATGCTTTCACAAGAGATGTGCTGTGAGAAATGTGCTGTGGACACTCACTTAGCGGCAAGTGCAGCAGAGTAGATGTGAAGTGTTCAGATTAAAAGGGTTAAAACATTTTAGTCTAGTCTTAGCATCACTAATAAGAAAGAAGTAGGCGTGTCTGATAGATACTAAGAGCGCCACCCACTTTCTCTTTTAACTGCCTAGTGCTATGCATGCTGCGTTCAGTGTGAAAAAAACTTTTTTTAAAATACCATTTTCTGGTATTAGCTCCCAAATGATTATAGAAACAGCTTTCTTAAACAAACAAACAAACATTATACACCTCACTATTTTTGAGGGGCCCTTGAACAAGGCATCTAACCCCCAACCTCTTACTGGACACCCTGGATAGGACAAGTTTGCTCACTGCCCCCTAGTGTGTGTGTGTTATGGGGGTGTTTCATGAGCAGATTAAATGTGGATGTCAATGTGGAGAGGCGCCTTGTTAATGGTCAGAGGTGTAAGTCAGATGTAGCAGGAGCTAAACGTATATCTTTATGCAGAGCCTTAGAGAGCGGCTCTGGCTCACTTTTTAGGCCTAGATTTCAAAGCCAATACTATTGGACCGAGTTTTCTTTGAATACTCTTATCAGTGTGCTCAGTCATCAGATTCACATGTTGCATGCCATTACACACTTCCATTTAAATGTAGGCCATACTTCTCGTTATAAGAGATGCTCTGAGCTTATTTAATTATGTGAAATCATCTTACAGCACTGGCAGATAATATGAATTTAGTCCAAGCATTCATTTTTAAATGAAGCAAGATGTGTAGTTCTCTTACTACAGTCATATAATGAGAAATATTAGATATGCTTTCACTTGCTAACATGCCATTTTTGCATTGTTCCATTCATTTCCCCATATATGAACTGTAGGAGTTTGGAGACCACCATCAGGTTCTCTCAGCTGACCCCAAAGCATCCTGTAGAGTGCAGTTAAACTGTTCAGAGTGGATATACACTGGTCCTGTGTGTGTGTGTGTGTGTAGGCCTGGCACCCTCCATTCACGTGTGGGATGCCATGAGCAAGCAGACGCTCTCTGTACTACGCTGCTCCCACGCTAAAGGCGTCGGCTACGTCAACTTCAGCGCCACCGGGAAACTGCTGCTGTCAGTGGGAGTGGATCCAGAGCACACCATCACAGTGTGGCGCTGGCAGGAAGGTGTGTGAGTCAGTCAGTCTGCAGAACACAGACAAAACAGACTATTTCATTTAAAATCAGATAATGGGTTGGAAAAAGATTAAATAGAATTATAATCTATATATAAAATATGAATACATGCAAGCTGGTTAAAATACTCATCATCAAAAGAATAGCTGCTCCCAGAAGGAAGTGTGGGATAGCAACGTGGTTGAAAAGAAAGATACAGGCTACCAGGAACAATAAATGATGATACATTTAGACTGATATGGGCAATATTTATTGAGCAACACATACAGAAGTAGTGTTTCTCAGTAGCTGCTAACGCAACAAAGCAAATGTCTACTAGCCGAGGATGCCAACAACACAACAGCCAAAGTCACGATGGAAAGCACTCCGTACAGGACTTGTCCACAAGAGTTTGTGCTCTGAAAACTTTCATGTCTTTATGAACACAGTTAAAAACTCTAGATGGTTAAACTTTAAATTTGGTGAATGTTCATGATGGACAGGCCAGTACAATTGGTCCACCATTGTTCCATTTTGAACGGTTTTTAAGGTGGACTCCATAATTCAGTAAGTGCCAATTCATTGTTTGATGTCTTCGCTGTTTACTTTAAAGTAAAGCATTAAGCTAAAAATAAGGAAACCCTTAATAAGAAGCTGTTTTTGACTGGGAGTGTACATCATGTTTCCACTCACTTTATTGCAACTTAAAAAGACCAGAAACCTCTGGGTGAATTCTTTCTCGAGTGTTTATTACTGACCCTCTTGCTGACCCTGTAGGAAGCAAAGTGAGCACTAAGGCCGGCCACTCTGACCGAATCTTTGTGGTGGAATTCCGACCTGACTCCGACACCCAGTTTGTGTCTGTGGGGATCAAACACATCAAGTTCTGGACACTGGTGGGGGGCTCTCTACTCTATAAGAAAGGAGTGATTGGGGCAGTGGAGGAGGGCAGAATGCAGACCATGCTCTCTGTGGCCTTCGGTGCTGTAAGTAACACAAACACCACAAATAATACTCAGTACTACATAGTAATCACAGTAGCATTGTTACAAAACTACATGATGTAGTTTAATAAAAAGTTACACTTGAGGCTTTGTTGCATTTGCCTGGTGGAAATGTCAGGAAAAGACGATGAGGGAAGTTAGTATTATAAATAGTGCAATTGCTATATCAGCTACGAAAGAGAAATAATGAAAAGGAAGATAGTAGAAGTACAATAGAGAATGTTAATGTGTGTTTTCCTGCACTGTAGAATAATCTCACGTTTACGGGTGCCATCAACGGAGATGTATATGTGTGGAGGGATCATTTCCTGGTCCGTGTGGTGGCTAAAGCTCACACTGGGCCTGTTTTCACCATGTACACCACCCTCAGAGACGGCCTTATAGTCACAGGAGGCAAGGAGAGACCGTGAGTCAACTGACTGTGTGTGTGTGTGATGTTAAAGAAGTTACTTTTCTTTCGGTTTAAGAATCTAAATGGTAAAACTGTCTTTAAAAAATCTGAAGAACAGATCACAGTAAACATGATATGAGACTTAATTTTTAATTTCCCACTTAAATTTGAACCCTACAGTAGTATGCAGAAGTTTGTAATGGACAAACCTGGTCAAATTAAATGCTTTGTTGATACTTATTTGACTAGTTAGTGGCCATCTGCTGTATTTACTGTATCAACAACTGTATCTATAGCTGTATCCACCCATTGTTATTGGATCTATCACTATATCTGGAATACTAGCCACAGAATATTTGAAGATTGTTTTTTATTTGTTGCAGAAATTCTCACTTAGTTTAAAGTAGTGTTAAATGAAGTGAAGATAAATTGAATGTTGTGTTCTCATAGAAGAGATAAATTTCCAAGAGGCTATTCCAATGTATGTCTACAAATAAGACCCAGGTCTCGGTGGGCTAACATGTCCCTGTATATAAAAAAAATGTCAAGACAAAAAGGGGATAAAAACAGCAAAACCTCCAAAAACAAACATTTTGTAATGACAGTGAGTTATATGTGTCCTCCGCAGGACCAAAGAGGGCGGAGCGGTAAAGCTGTGGGATCAGGAAATGAGGAGATGTCGAGCGTTCCAGCTGGAGACTGGCCTCCCTGTAGAGAGCGTCAGATCCGTCTGCAGGGGAAAAGTGAGATCTCGCTGATTGCTACAATTAAAAAAAAGCCTCACCTCCCATCTTTAATCACTACACTGAGCTAATCAATCAATAATAGCAAATAGCTTATTAGGTTTTGAACATTAAGGTGCTCAATGGTGAATAATCACATTGTGTTCCATAAAGCCTGGAACAGGAGGTTGGTATTGCAGTAGACTTGAAGGAAATGCTGTTCTCTTTTAATCGAAGGGTAAGATCCTGGTGGGGACAAAGGACGGAGAGATCATAGAGGTGGGAGAAAAGAACGCTGCTTCCAACACAATGATAAATGGACACACGCAGGGCCGTATCTGGGGTCTGGCCACGCACCCCTCCAAAGACATCTTCATCTCAGCAAGTGACGATGGAACCATCCGCATCTGGGACTTAGCAGACAAGGTAACAGGATCTTAGAAGTTTTATCATTTCTTTTCATTCTTTTATCAGTCACAACAGCAGTTAAATACACATTATTCAATTATACTTAAATATTTATGACAAGATTAGTTAAAATAATACACTTGCAAATGTTTACATGTTAAAAATTAGGCTTCTAACAACAACAACATATAACCTGGTAGGCCACATGTGTCAAACTCAAGCCCCGCAGGCCAAATGTGACCCGCCGTGTCATTTGATGTGGCCCACAACAGCTTAAAAGATCAGATTGCAATCTAGTGGTTTAATGCCGTTGCTTCACGGGAAACATAATCGGCATGAATTGTGGGAAATGGAGTTTATGGTCAGTGCACGATTTTAGACTTAATTATTAATTATTCCGCCACTAATTCTAAAGCATGCATTAACCTTAAACTACATTTCCCACAATACACGCCGATTATGTTGCCCGCCAAGTAATGGAATTCCACCACTAGATTACAGTGTATCCTCTTCAATGTGATTTTTTTCAACAAGTGGAATTAAGAAATAGCTACAGATATTGATCCCAAAATGTCCAGGAAAACAAAAATTGATGCAGATGAAAGACAGTTTCAAGAGAGATGGGAAGGCGAACACATGTTTTTGTTTCAAGGAGAAAAAACGGTATGTCTTTTGTTATAAGGCGGTGGCAGTTGTCAAGGAGTACAATTTATGTCAGCACTTTGATAGCAAACACGGAGCTAAGTATGCCAATGTTAGCCTTCAAGAAAAGCAACAAATTGTACAAGAATTAAAAGGCAAACTGCGCTCGCAGCAGAATATGTTCACATGAGCTACGGCCCAAAATGACACAGCTGTGAAAGCTAGCTTTATTGTAGCTGAAGAAATCGTTCAGGCGTTTAAGTCTTTTTCAGAGGGGGCATTTTTGAAGCAGTGTCTGCCAAAGGTCTGTGAGATTGATGGAGTAATAGGAGTTTCTTAACCTGACAAATTAACAGGATTTATGTTATGTTAACAGAGCAACAAGCAAACATTTTTTTACATCTATGCAAATATTTATAAGTTGAATAAGTAATAAATTCAGAGTTATTTAACATTAAGGAGTACTTACATTTATTCTACATTTGGTTACATTTAGTTACATTTATACTGTCTTACAGTTACATCTGGCCCTTTGAGGGCAACCATTATGCTGATGTGGCCCTCTGTGAAAATGAGTTTGACACCCCTGTGGTAGACCTTCAAAACTGTCCCCATCTGATAAACAGCATGTACAATTTCCATCTTTGTGAGCGAGGAGAACACCAAGCTCCCTTCTTGCTTTAGATCTGAGAACACCTACACGTGTTTCTGTCCATCCTTCCACTGCGAGAAGATACCTCAACACTATGGCTCTGAAAGGGTGTATAGGTATTCAAGAAGCTAAAAAAGCGACAGACACATTAAACAAACTGCTGGTGTTCTCAGAACAATGGACCGACCACCCAAGACCTCCACATCATTGAATATACTTGGAATTGTGAAAAGCAGATACCTGCTAAGACTGAAGACTTTGGAGGGGTTGCAAAATAGTCTTGCAGGTTTCCTTATAAATAAATTTAATTTACTGTACAATTGGCAGTTTGTCATTTTCTGTTTTCTTCCTGACATTAAAAAAATCAAACCTTGCACCTAACTGCTGTTTTGATTGAAAGTGAAATACATCGTAAGTGGTGTCAGACTTGTACACAGCGCTGTTTGTGCACTTTTCATAAATAACAGTTGCATGTAGAACGAATCAACCAATGGGAATGAAACTTGGTGGCTAGGTTTGACATCGTCAGACGTGCTAGCGATTTAAGTTACACGTGTGACGTGAGAAAGGACGGACTTCATCTCTGTACCTGACTGACCCAACAGCCACAACTTGCTAGCAGTAATACTGCCCATCCTGTCAGTGTACCTGTCAATACCGAGTCATCCGGTGCCAGCACCATTGCCAGAAGGCTGCACAAAACTGGACTACATGCATGCAGACTGTTATGACAACTGGCCTTAACACCACGTGACCAAAGTCTACAATGGTATCGTCGTGCCAGACTGTCATGGAGTGACTTAGAATGGCAACAGGTCAGCTTCATTGATGAAGACTGCTTTTGTGTTGGTGGAGATGAATCCATGTGTGGAGGCACCGTGGTGAATGGTTTGTCACGCGTCACACCTCCACTCCTACCACACAATCTGCAGGAACTGTGAGAGAATATTCAAGCTGCATGGAATGGATAGACATCTGGCATGTTGTGTTTGCAAACATGACTCCATACTGAGACACAACTTTTGTATGTGTAGCTCATTAAATATTGTCCAGATCAGTCTAAATTTCTCATAATTTATTGTTCCTGGTAACCTTCCTTGCCAATGGCATTGTGATTAGACACTTTTCTTCAGTTGCAGCTGTTCAGTGTAAATATCTCCTACATACAAACACAAATGAGGTCCATGCTGAAAGTTCAGAATCTGTACTTTTGACGTAATAGCATAATAATCTTTACCTAATCTTGTTTCAGTAAATTGTAAGTGAGCTGACTAACACTAAATGAAATGTTCTTCTTTGAAGGTAACTAATAAGATTGTGTGCTTTTATGTGCTTTTCACTGGAATCTGTTAGATGTACACGGAGGCATTTCTTTATGACACCTCGGCTTATTTCCTTTCAGAAACTTTTGAACAAAGTGAGCTTGGGTCATCCGGCCAAGTGCACAGCATTCAGTCCCAACGGAGAGATGGTGTCCATCGGGATGGAGAACGGAGAGTTCATTGTACTGCTGGTCAATTCGCTAACCGTGTGGGGCAAGAAAAGAGACCGCAGTGTGGCTATTCAGGACATACGGTAAGCACACAAATGTACACATCAATTACACCAGCAGGAAGTTCTTACACAGTAGTGGAATGTTGATATAAGAACATGATTAATTTTCCAAGCAACTTGGGGTCATTAAATGATGCATAAAAGTAAAAATCTTTTAGACAAATCATGACAAATCTTGGGTTCATACTGTCTGTAATGAAATTGTTTTCAACTGTCTTTAAATTGTCTTTAATGAAATTTAATCAACTGTCTGTAATTAAAAACTATTTTATTAGCATTTTTAACTGTCCCAATATTTTTATGTTTTGGGGTTATAAAGGACCACTTAAACCTCCATATTAGAAAATGATAATGACATTGTTTTAACTATACAGTCAAGTAACATTATTATGACCACTTGTGGAAGGACACAAGCTGGTGGTGGCGGCGGTGGTATGGTCTAGGGAATGTATTTCTGACGTTCGCTGGGCCCACTTTTCCATGGGCAAGCCGCTCTCAATCGATTTGGGTATGATTCACATACTCCCATACATGCCGATGGTCATCCTGGGGCAGATGGGATCTCTCAAAAAGACAATGCAACATGTCACATGGCCAACATTGTTTGAAAGAGCATGACTAAGACTTCCAAGTACTACCCTGACCCCTTAATTCCTCAGACTTTAACCCAATTGAGCATCTGTGGGACGAATCTCGATTGTAGCGTCTGCTCTATGGATCCTCCCCCATGCACCCTCCAGCAGCTCAGCATGGCTCCAGAGACCTGTGATAACCTACCAGAACCTTATTGAGTTAGTCCTAGCCCGTCTAGCTGCTGTCAGTGCTGTACATGGCGGTTACTCAGGAGATCAGAGAAATAATGTGACTCAAATGTGTATAAATGACTATAATTATTAATTAGGCTGCTCTTGCAGATGCATTAGGCAGATGCACATATCCAGAGCGTACTTGTGTGATTTCCTCTGCTTAACCATAATCGAATGTAACATAAGTAGTCCTGCCTTGGGATATTACTGATATTGGGGGCACCTACTGCATGTTATGTGGTTTGAATTTAAGAACCGTGTCTGCAGGTTTAGTCCTGATAACCGGCTGCTGGCCGTCGGCTCTGTGGAGAGCGCTGTGGATTTCTATGACCTGACGCTGGGTCCCTCCCTCAACCGCATTGGCTACTGCAAAGACATCCCCGGCTTCGTCATCCAGCTGGACTTCTCTGCCGACAGCAAGTTCATTGCGGTCCGTGCCTGTGTGCTAACTGCTTTATTACCCATTTAATCATTATTCCTGTTCGTATTTTAAAGATTAGTCTTATTCGTACTAATTCATGCAATAATCCTGCCAGTAATGGGTGCATGCCTGCGCATGAGTCACAACAAATAAGCAGACAAACAGGCAGTTTACTGTCAGCTAATGGCCTCAGATAATCCTGAGAGGGATTAAGGGATGTCAGGATGAAGCCTCTTTAATCTGAATCAGTGATTTAGCTCAAACAAAGGGGAAGCACTGCGCAGGGCATTACATTATTTATTTGTTTCAGGGCTTCTGGCAAACAGTATTCAGCCGTAATAGTTTGCATTGTCTTATAATAAAAAAGGAATTATGGTATCCAAGCATTGATTAATGGATATACAGTGTGCACTGAATAAATAACCAGGGCTATGTTTTCAAGAGCCTCCAGCACACTGGAGCTGAAATAAACCTATGTTGGTAGGGGCACAGAATGTCAGGGGGTGAAGCATAACGTAAAGCCTTTTTTTCAGGAGGCCAACATTATCTGGACAGGCTAGCAAAGAGCTTAAAGGGGCACTCCAGCCAGATGTAACCTTCTGTAAAAATCTACTTTTATAACATACCTACCAGAGCATGTGAGCGGTGTGGAGTGGGATGTGATTTTGACCAAAGCATTTTATCAGAAAGTCATATATGTGTCTGTGATCTCTCTCTTACTCTGTTTTGTGGGTCAGGCAGTCTTTTTTCTCACACTGATCACCTCTTTGTGACACGAGAGATGCAGTAGTGACTTTATGCAGCTCGTATGCAATGGCCATTCATGTACAGCATCTGCACTTCGGGACTCTTTAACAGACCTACACTACACAATGAGTTTACAATAGATCTTAAATTCTCAAAATGACCATTTTATAAATAACATCATTTTATGAAATATAAACTAAATAAAAGATCATTTTACTCACTTACTTACACATACTTGGTCATCTTCCAAACCACTTTATCCTTCTGGGTCACAGGAGGTGCTGGAGCCCAACCCAGCATTAACTGGGGCACGGTAGGATACACCCTGGCCAGGTCTTTTTTTGCCATGTTTGTTTTGCTGCACGATTCATAAAAAGGACAGTGTCAGTCAGCTTACATTAAGGGGGTCCCTAATTTGCAGTGTAGCTGAGCATTGTACAAGAAAGAAGGGATTAAAAAACAATAAACACTTAAAATTAAAATATAGCAAAGATATATGACCACAAACTTAATTCTAAAGTGTTACAAAAAAATAAAAACTAAGAAAACAAAACATAAGTTAGAGCTACTAAACAGATAAAATCCATAATGAATAATAAAAAGTGAGGGGGTAAAACAACTGAAAAGAGTAGGAATAAGAGAAAAACAATGATGCTTTGAAGCAAAAAAAAAAGTAAAAAGTAATACCTTATAAAAACAGCATAAAGGCATGTGTGTTTACCATCTAAAACTCTGTCTCTTTAAGCCTAAATCGTCGGAAAGCCTGTGTAGCACAGAATTCTCAGCTAGTTTTTCATTTAATAACCGCCATGAATAATATAATTAGGAGCGTACATGGAGCGGAGCAGTTTCTCTGAGTGGGAAAAAGAACACACAGCTGAGCTGAAGCAGAGTAATTACAGAACACTTTGAGCATGGAGCGCAAATGACTGCCGTTCCACTCACACCCTCTTACCTCCTACCGCAGTGCCACAACAGTTTCTAAAGCGAGAGTTTCCAAGACTATCTTAACCCCTCTGATGATTTACCTTGAAAATGGGCAGATCTTTCACCAAACATAAAAGGGCTTTGGGGCATATACATGGGAGCGAGCCGTGGTCTACATTGGTTAGCCTCTACGTCAGTAGTTAATGCTTTTGTTCCTCACTGCGGAGGGATTCCTGGTGGTTGTTTAATGTATTTATAATGCACGCTGGGTATTAAGAGATGGAAGTGCTTCACTGGCACTTGATCCTCATCACTTGTTGTATGATTGGCTAAAGCTTGAACTCATTTTGTCATCTACTTGTCCAATTATTTGTTGTAATAAATCAATATATTTATTTATTTATTCATTTATTAACAGTACTCAAGACAACAATAAGCATTACTGAATAGTGAAGTGATACTGGATTTGGATCATTAACTAATAAAAGAAATAAGGACTAACATTTTTCAGATTATATTAAGCAATTCATAATCCTTACTAAAAGCTTAAGTCAATGTAACTAAAAAATAGTAGAATTACTAGTTTATAATCATTTTAAATTTTAAATGAATAAAAATGTCTTTAATATGTACCTTGAAACACCTTTTAAATGCGTAAGAGCACGGTTAATCAATGCATATCACCTTCATTCGCGAACTCTATATTGTAATGTAATATTTATTAAACAGTGTTTTGCACTTCTAAAGCAGTTCCTAAGATACATGTGCAGACAACTTTATAATAAGGCTCACAAAGAACATTAAATAATTATTAATAATACTTAACACATTACAAATAACCATAATATACTTTTTTATTTTAACTTTATTTTAACTTATCATGAACGGTTATGATTTTAACTCCTTGATGCTTTTGGGAAAATGGGCCATGATGAGTTAGAACAGTTAGACATAAACCTACAGAATAAAATAACCTTAGAAAATGATTCCATATGGTCTGCACTGCAGCTGACTTGTAAAGCTGAGCTGGATTCTGTTTCTTGTTCCTCTTAGGTTTCTACAGGAAGTTATAAGCGACAGATCCATGAAGTACCAAGCGGTAAGATGGTGCTGGAGCAGGTCATCACAGACAGAATCACATGGGCTACCTGGACCAGGTAAGGTGTAGTACACCTCTAGAAGGATGTTTTAACCCTGATTATTTAGTATTCAGTTACTAAAAGCAGACCTGCTGCTGTCCTCCAGTGTCCTCGGTGACGAGGTGTTGGGCGTGTGGCCACGGAACGCAGACAAGGCTGATGTGAACTGTGCCTCTGTCTCCCATGCTGGGCTGAACGTGGTGACTGGGGATGACTTCGGCCTGGTCAAGCTCTTCGATTTCCCCTGCCCTGAAAAATTTGTAAGTACCACTTGTACAGGTGGACTGCGAGGTTGAAAACCTTAAAAACCTCTGCTCTAAAGAACCATGCATTTAAGGGATCCAAATTTGTTCTACTAAACCGCTGCACATAATGAACCTTCCTAATAATAAAATAATAGATAGTTGATAAAGATAATATTTGTTAAAATATCAAATAAATGTTTTTGTCCAGATTAAAATTTCTATTGTTACATAGAAAAACATTCAAGGTTTTAAATATCATTTTGTTGTTTATATTCTATTGTTGCACAAATGCCATTTCTTTATTTAGTGTATTTTTAGTCTGAATCAAAAAAAAAAAAGTCATTGTAAAAATTTGACATAATTTCTGATTTAATTTTAATAAAACTGAACCATTACGAGATTCATGGATCACCTGATACGCACAGCCCTGGTATCTCTGCAGCCCTCAACACATCTAACACAAAGTGACAGCAAGCATTTATATCCAACACCTGAGCCTATACGCCCATCATCTCATTACACTCTCATATTGTATACGTGTTGATCAGATGAAGTTCATCTTGCATACATTCAACTAACAAACTAATAGTGTTATCGTTATTGTGGATCCTGCCATTAGTAACACCAAGAACCATCCCAGAACATTACACCTCTATAACACAGTGTACTACCTCAGATGTTAGTGTTAGCTGGTGCTAAACAGCCAAAGACACACTGCATAATTTTCATTTCACTCCTCTACAGTTTTTCCGTAGAAGGCTGGTATTGATCCCTTTTTTAAGAAAGGTTTTGTTACCGGTGCTGCGTTGCACTGATCCAGGCTGGAAAAACATTATTTAAGCTGGAACGGGAAAATTCAAGCTAGGACAGGTAGCCTGAGGCATCAGCATACAACTTTTTGTTTTCTGCAACATTTAAGATGGAACAGAAAAAAACAAAGCAGGGGAATTAGCTTTACTTCAGCTGTGTGTCAGCCACAAAGTGGTCAGTACAGACAGGTTTTTGTTGACTGTAGCTTGACGTTGGCATCAAAAATAAACTATATCCACTCAAATGCAGCCTAAATAAATAAAGCCTGGGCTGAAACACTCTTTATAATGTCAACGTGAGTGGGTGGGGCTAAATTTCTAGATTGGTTGCTATATGGTTATAATTGTTGAATTTTGTGACATCACAGCACAAATGCAGCAGTTTCTGTGTGTCAACTATCATTAAAAGAGAAGTTATCAGGGAAAATTATTTTTTGATATATTTTTTTGATATAGTAAAAACTACAAAACTAAAAAATTACCCAGAAAATAATTTTAGTGCGTCAAAAAGGTCACGGTTTGTTAGATGCCCTAAACACACACACACACACACACACACACACACACATTCATGAAGGGCTGAACTAATTTCGAACTTGGCAGCTTCTGGTATAACTGGTTCTTTTCTGTCTATCATTCCCAGGCCAAACACAAGCGGTACTTCGGGCACTCGGCTCACGTGACCAACATTCGCTTCTCCTACGATGACAAATATGTGATCAGCGTTGGAGGCAACGACTGCAGGTCAGCTGAAAGGCCTGAGGGCATGGTTTACACAACACTCCACATGTAGCTTATGTACACTGAACTGCACATGTTGCAAGTTCTCATTTACACTCACTCTCTCTTTCAGTGTATTTGTATGGAGATGCATGTGATGACAGCCAGCCTATAGTAACTGAGCATCAATCAAGAGGGGATTCCTCCCCAATACCTCCAGTATCTGAATGCTGCACACCTTCTATGCTGCATTTGATCGCAGTGTGCGTGGATGAGTTGGAGCTTCAGCGGACTGCGCCAACGTTCTACAACAGAAAGCAGTGTGTGTGTCACCATTCCGTCAAGTGTAATGTTTACGTTCTCATGTACTTTAAAAAAAACTAAACAAAAGAAGCGCATAATCATGCCAATATTTCAGAAGATATAAATGTATTATTTTTTGTTTTGTACATGAAGTGCCTTAAATACACAGTTTGCTGAATTTCGCCCACTAAATGGTTATGATGCATATCTGGTGCTATATGGAACATGTCAATTTAGGGCTTTGGTCTGTGAAACTTCATCACATGTTATGCAAATTGTTGATTTTTTTATTTGGATATTTTTACATTAGTCAGATAGATCCCGTCACTATGGTTCTTCCTCATGCGTAATATAAATATATATATATCTCCAAAAACTCGGGACTCAGGAGCCTGTTAAGGCATAAGTACTGTAACTGAACATTTGTAGATGTTATTTTGGACGTGTGCTATTTTTGTTAAAAGATCTGGTTTATTTTTTACGTGCGTATGTGTTTATGTATGAAGTATGCATTATGCCCGGTTGGTCGGTATTGCGGTCTTACAGACGATACATAAAAAAAAAAAACAAACGTAGTGAGAAACCAGTGTAACAATGTTGTCCGCAAAGTCTGTATTGCAATGCGCTGTTTGTAGCCAATGGTGTGATGGCAGATGTGTCTACTGTGTACAGATATCCGAGATCATATCTGTAATTTTTATGTTATGTTTTTGTAATCTATGTGAAGATACAGCTGTACGTAAGTGAACGATGTGAAAATCAATGCATGACTTGGACAGTTCAAATATGTGTAATGTTCTAATGTTATATTTCAAAAGATGAGTGAATGATATAAATGCAAAATACACAAAAAAAAAATATTTATTTTACAATTAAATGAACAACAACAACTAAAACAAGTTCCACCATAAGGGTATTGTTATTTCTACATACACGTTATTCATACACACACATATATGTATATCACTACATCTTGGTACAGACCATGGTGCCTCCACACACAGACTTGTCATCTCCACCAAGACAAAAATCGGGACTCTTCGGTGAAGACCCGCTAGCATTCGGAGTCACTCCATGACAGTCTGGCAATTGCAGTCTTTGGTGACATATACATGGTATTAAGGGCAGTCACCATAACAGCCTGTCTTACATCACATACGTGGTCGAGCGTAAACTTGAATCATTATGCCTTATGGTGTGAAACCTGCCGATTGAAACCTAAGGTTTAATCCTGTCAGTTGATTTTTTTTCTGGCTTCAACTTTTATGCCCCAGTGGTGAGTGTACATTATTAAGAAGGTTCTGCTTTAACACTTGTACATATTCACCTGAGAGTTTTTAGCAATTTTCTTCCTGGTTATAAACATATTCTTCATTCACCAGGAATGTAGTTCAGTTGGAGTTTTTAATTCAGTTTAATTCCCATTACATTCCTGCCTACCAATCAGAGACTTGTACTACCTTATTTCACCAGCAGATGGCAGTGCACATACAGGCTGGATCTCTATGAAGTCACCCAGTCTGTCTCTGTTTTATTTCCTGACCGTGAAGTCCTTGTTTTGCCTTCATTTTATAAGAACATGTTTTGGGTTATTTGAGGTTGAGCTTTGCATGCTGCTGTTATTGTGCTTAAAGTCTCTGCTCGAAAACGCATGTCAATATTTATTTCTTTGTATGTTTGTTTATTATGTCAATACGTGGGAATCTGGGTTAATTAGAGAAATTCAAGCTTTCGCAAGATACAGTGCCAAAACCACTCAGGGTTGGGTACAGGTGCACGGCAGCCAAGGCCAAACCTTGCGTGACACCAGCATGGTGGCTTTTGCTCTCGGCGCCATTGACAGATTGAACCTGAAATGTCACACATCCTGTTCTAATGACATCTGAAACTAATCACTTCACAAAGCAGCAGGATTATTCCACACCACACTCTGCATTCCTACACACACCCACAACACAGGAGGCGTGTGTGCGCATGTGCTTGCCAAGAGAAATAAAAAAGGTCAGAGATTTCCTTTTTAGTTCCAAAATATTTTTATAGTGATTTTCTAAAGTATTATTCTCAGAGGAAAAAAAGTCAGATCTTTTGGCTCCACCAGGACAAAACACACAATATGGGCCATCAACCTACAACCAGTCAGGACAAGCAGGCCTGTCAGTCATGCAGTGCCTTTACAACCCTGAAGCCAAATCTGACACTTTTATCAACAAAAGGTGCCAGGAAGGTTCGTTATGTTCAGCGGCTTAGTAGAACAAATTTGGATCCCTTAAATGCAGGGTTCTTTGGAGCAGAGGTATTCAAGGTTTTCAACCTCGCAGTCCACCTGTTTATGACTAGAAAGCGAAACGACCCACAAAAAAACAAAGTAAATTTTTTATGTAATATTGTATTTGTCTAATTACTCAAAACATTAGTCGACTGGCTCACGGCATTATCTATAGCAGCCGGCAGCACCAGTTCCTCAGCAATCGTAAAAAAAAAATCGCTCTTACTCCATGTAACATGTCTGCCTACAGGTTTGCTAGCTTTCAGGGCACGCTTGGACTGTGATGTTTCTGAAGGAGTCAAACCGCGCAAATCCCTATTTAATGTAACCTGGGTTATTCTCATGGACAATAGTCTGAGGGGGGGAAAAAAAAAAAATAAAAAAAAAACAACAAGTCTTTTCCCCCATCCATGTACACTACCAATCAAAAGTTTAGACACGACCACTCATTAAAGATTTCCTTATGTTTATCTTAATGCTTTTAAAAAAGTGAAAACATCAAACTCTAAAATCGCACTGATGGTTTTAATCAGTCCACCTCAAACAACCTCCAAAGATAACTTCACAAGAGAATTCACAGCTTCCATAAGTTGCAATGGTTTCTGACTAACTGCATCAACATTCATTCTGTGTTTCAGAAGCTTATCCATCTTTGGTCTAAATCGGGGGCCTGCAACTGCACAGTCTCAAACTAATGACGTTTATTTGCCTTGAGTTGCTGCTGCAATCTGATTTTATGTAATTTTATTTATGTTTATATGATGTTTGTAGTTTGAGGACGATTGATCTCTCGTATTTGTCCCTACTAAATTCTTTTTATTCTTTTATTTTACTTTTATGACATAAAGTGACGTTACCAGCCCACTATCGCCTGCTGTCTTCCACTGAGGATAAACACAAGTCAATGAAAGAAGACTTTTAAGCCATTTCTTACACAGCGTAAACATCAGTTCATATAATACATAAAAGTACAAATCAACAAAAGCGGAAAATACATGTTTTTCTGTGGAGAGCAACGAAACAGTAACAAAAAACAACGCTGCGCATCCTAGCTAAACCCTACTGGCATGGCAGACATGGAAATGTTCTTGTTCCATGTATACTACCAGTCAAAAGTTGAGACACAGACACTCATTGAAGGGTTCTCCTTATGTTTAGCTTAATGCTGTACTTTAGAATAACAGTGAAGACATCAAACTATGAAACAGCACTCATGGAATTAGGCAGTCCACCTTAAAAACCACCTTGAAAACTTTACAAGAGGTTCAAACAGCTGTCTTAACCTGCAGTGGCTGGATTTTTAAAGCGTTTTTTAACCTGTTCTACTGTTATGTCCATCATGCATATTCACTAAACTGAAAGGGGAACTAGAGCTTTTAAACTGTGCTCAAAATAGATGAAAGGATTTTGTGCATCAAAATGTATATTAGAGGTGGAGATACAGCAGAAATGTTATACTGTGGTACATAAGGAGTATATGTGGTATATCAGGATATGTATCGTTTCAGACTCATCAACTGGAGCCGTTAAGTGTAAGCCTGTAGAGTCTTTAAGACCACCAACAACTTCCATTAGGTTGTGGGTGTTTAAACTTTTGCCAGGTATTGTTTATCTTGTCTCGGATGATGCAGATCAATGCTGACAAGGACGATGCACAAGGTGTCTAAAATGTAGCTTTTAGAGATGCTCCCGGACGTTTAAATATCTGTGGCTTTAAATTCCAAATTACTTTCACAGAATCACTAGCTCTCTGATAAAAACTGATGGTTTTTAAGCATATATCAGTCGGATGGCTTAATAAGGTTGGCCTCCGTCTGATTGTTTGCGACTGCTTGTCCGTTTTTGGACCACCCAGATTAATTTGTGTTGTTAGTTCGCACTGCACATTTCACTCTGGACAGTTTCTCAAACTCTTGGACAACATTGAGCAGCTTCGCTCAGTGTTCAACACTGAAGAGACTAAAGAGAGGAGCAGCTTCACCTTTATTAGCATCACAACCCCGACAGCAGCCTGTAAGTAGCAGCCATGCTGTGTGATTGTATCCGTGTTTGCAGGTTTCATGTGGTTTAATGAACTTTAATGTAAAAGCAAGTAGCTACTATAGATAACGTTAGCTACTAGCAAGCTGCACATAACTAAACGAAATAGTATAAGGGCGGAGCTAATTTACACAGGCTTGTTCAATTTTCTTGTCTGTGGTGTCTCGTTGTAAACCTGCCAATCAGGACAGAGCCCGAACTATTTGTTTCCATTATTGCAGAGGTCAATAAATCAGCAGTTGAAGTACAGTTAGCTATCTGCCTTTCTTCTTTCTTATGTTTTACCTTAATTTAGAGCAGATAGTCATCAAGTATCTCAAGGTCATTTTTCAAAAGTTCCTAGCACTGTCAGTATGCATCATCAGAAGTCATTTTTCCTGGTAGGAAAAATCACATTCGAGAGATTACTGTAGCACCATTGTAGGAGGTTTTCAATCATGTTTAAGGTTTTCTGTTTGGCAGGAGTGTCCTTTTAGAGTTGATTTACGTGCAGCTCAGCAATGTCAGTCATTCTGAAGTCAGGCAGTGGATCGGTGGAGACAACCGGCAAAGACAGCAGTACAAAACAAGTGTTCATTTGACTGAACGTACTCCAGTCATGGTATTCTCTTTACATAACTCTGAACATGTCACAGCCAGCTCCACATTCAACATTCACGTTTTAAAAAAAAATTGTTCTGAGACCGTGGTGGATGAAGTACACAAACAATGATCACATTAAAGTAGAGATACCCAGGGTAAAACATTCCTCCAGTAAAAGTAGAAGTTCCTCCCCTTGACCTTACCAAAGTACAAGTACTAAAGTATGCAAATGTACTCAAGTATGGAGAATAAAAGTGGCATGATTTATTATATTTACATTTACATTTACGGCATTTAGCTGACGTTTCTATCCAGGTTGATCATATTACAAGGAGGCCAATGTGGGGTTAGGAGTCTTGCCCATGGACTCTTATTGGTCTAGCACAGCATAGTCACCCAGACCGGGATTCGAACCCCAGTCTCCCACATATGGTGGTGACTCCATGGCAGGTAGTGGTGTTATCCGCTGAGCTACATCAACCCCCATTATGATTCTTCATCCTATTATCATTTCTGAAACAAGATTCTTAATCTACTCATTACAGACTCCAGTGTCACTCTCAGTCCACCGTCTTTAATAGAAGATCATTAATTAGTCTGAACAGTGTCCATTAGCTAGAACGGTGGGACATGTGCCATAAGCCATAAGGACAGACTTAGCCATAATGCAGAGCAGTAAACAGTAAGATATTAGACTTTGAAATGTAGTGGAGTTCATGTAAACAATCCCCAGAACAGAAATACTGTGGTATAGATACACCAACACACTACTTACAGCACACTAACACATTACACTTACTGAGTTACTGTACACCAACACGCTACTTTCAGTACACTAACGCATTACACTTACTGAGTTACTGTACACCAACACACTACTTACAGTACACTAACACATTACACTTACTGAGTTACTGTACACCAACACACTACTTACAGTACACTAACACATTACACTTACTGAGTTACTGTACACCAACACACTACTTACAGCACACTAACACCTTACACTTACTGAGTTACTGTACACCAACACACTACTTACAGTACACTAACACATTACACTTACTGAGTTACTGTACACCCTTGTTCTGAGGACTGCAGCAGGTCATTTTACTGCACCTACATTAACATGTGTTCCCTAACCGTATTTTTAAAAACCTGGAATAAAAACCTGACTAAAAAATCCCACTGCAAGAGTGTGAAACTGCACGTACTGTAGCTTTTTCTAAAGAAGAGCTAGACCACAGGTTCTGAAGATAAAAAATAAATCAGCTATGTCCCATGGCTAAAGCTGGGTTCAAAGCGCAAGGCCCATCTGGTGAATGCAAGTGGAACAGCTGAAAGAGGCAGGAGGAGGATTTGGGGGGCCCCAGAGGAGAGAGCAGAAGAGAGGGGGGACTCCAGGGGCCTCACTCACCTGCCTGCACCTGATTTAGATGCATGAAGCTGTTCTACAGGACTTTGCTGCTTATTCAGCCCACAGAAATCAGCTTTCTCAGCTGTGATGTCTGTCAATAGACCGTATGAACACCTGGATTGGTAAAGATTGGAATGAGGAAAGTGAAAAAACTGGGATGAGTTTGAATGTGTGTGTATGTGTAAAAGAGAGAGGGAGTTGTTGTTCATTAAAAGCTGACATCCCATCGTGTGAGGAGGAAAAGTTTCTTCAATTCCAGAAAAATAAGTTTACAGTTATGACTGCCACAGACAGAAGATTCTGAAAGGACATGTAGCAGTCAGGAAGCCAAAGGAACAAGACAAAAAGACAATCTGCACTACAACATTGAAACTGGAACCTCTCTTAGCGCTTACTGAGCAAAAGGCAAGCAACACCAACACACTACTTACAGTACACTAACACATTACACTTACTGAGCTACTGTACACCAACACACTACTTACAGCACACTAACACATTACACTTACTGAGTTACTGTACACCTACACACTACTTACAGCACACTAACACATTACACTTACTGAGTTACTGTACACCTACACACTACTTACAGCACACTAACACATTACACTTACTGAGTTACTGTACACCAACACACTACTTACAGTACACTAACACATTACACTTACTGAGTTACTGTACACCAACACACTACTTACAGCACACTAACACATTACACTTACTGAGTTACTGTACACCAACACACTACTTACAGTACACTAACACATTACACTTACTGAGTTACTGTACACCAACACGCTCATCCTTGTGGTTTGTAGAGGATTGCTGGAATGTATCATAGTGTTCATTGGGTGGAAGGAAGGAAACGCCCTGGACCAATATCCACAAGAGACATTTAACTGATTCACTCATTAATTGATTAATCAGTCATTCTCTCATTGATTATTGTTTGATTGACTGACTAAGTGACTGAATGAACAAATGACTGATCCATTATTTGATCGATTAATTAATCAATTCATCTTCTAAGCCTATCCTTCTGGGTTGCTGTGGCTGCTGGCGTTCATCCCAGTGTTCACTGGGCAGAAGGCAGGAAACACCCATATCCAATTTATATCATAAATTTCAATGTTACATAATTCAAATAGAATAAAGACTATAATAATCATGCATACTTAGCATGTATAATTAATATATAGGAATAACCACAAAATAATTAATAAGAAAGTAATAAGCTCATTCTAAATCACATGCACCACACATGAACTGTTTTATCACGCTGCAGGAATAGTGGAGCCTTTAGACGGTCGGCTGGCCTTAGCTGTTGAAAGTGCTATGAAGAAAGAACACACCACAATACAGTCAACTAAAGGCGAGACTGATATATGATAGTTATTTTTAATCCTGATTGTTTTAAAGATAATAATTTACTCAACTACATTCATCATCAGACGAATAGCTGCACAAATAGGTGCACCCAGAAGGAATCAACCGACAGGAATGAAACCTGGTGGGTATGTTTGACCTTGTTAGTAATTAAATAATTCCAAGTTCCAAACTTAGCCATGCATGGGCGGGCCTTATAGCTGTACTTGACTGACTAAAAAGCCATGGTTGCAGACATTCAGCAAGAAGTGATGCCCTCCATGAATCATCCTGTTAGTGCCAGCACCATTAACAGATGGCTGGACGACGCAGGACTACATGCATGTAGCGGGTCGTATTCCGTGAGTCCTATATTTGTGTTGGTAGAGACGACCAACAAATACATGTGTGGAGACCTGTTGCCACTACACCTCTGCCCCAATGGCAAAATCTGCAAGATCTGTGTGAGAATACTCAAGCTGCATGGGATGGATTATCACAGGACACCTTTAGGAACCTTTATAACTCCATGACGAGATGTCTGACATGACACCATACAGAGAGACACTACTCCTGAATGTGTAGCTCAATAAATATTGCCCACAGTCGTCTAAATTTATCATCATTTGTTCCTAGTAATCTCTATCTTCCTTCCCAAAAGCATTGCCATTCAGCACTTCCTTGAATGAAAGCTGCAATAAAGGAAAAGGGTGGACACATTAAACACTGAAAAAGGGTTATTGTACTTTGCTTAACGTATGTATACACGTATCTGTATAACACAACCCAGGTCTATGGATTTTCTGTATAATCATTATTCCTAGTGTGTATTCATTCATGCCAGGTAAGCTTTTTTTAAATTAAAAGGGAGTGCGAGTGAGAACGAAAGTGAGAGAGAGCGCAAGCGAGGGCCAGAGCACACATTTCTTAAAACTATGTGCTACTGGATGCCTGACATTTTCTTCAAGCTAAAAAATTCCCACATCTAATAACTATAATTCAAACTAGCTTAGAAGCTGCAAATGTGCTTGAGAGATGTGTTGAGTTCAGATAAAAGCATTATTATTGGTGTGACTTAACAAATGCTTTTGATTACAGAGTCCATTCTTAGCTGTGACATTGAAGTTTTTTTATGTAACAGCAGCGACTTATTTTCTTTTATGGAGTGAAAAAAAAAAAACACCTAAAGTTAAAATGCTCTCGCTGTGTTTTTCTCCCCCCACTCTCAGTGCTCCTCAAACACTCTGTTTCCCCACTACGGTGTCCATCCATCAACGTAGCTTAGAGTCTGTTTAATTAAAACCTCTGCCCAGAGTGATAGGACATATGGCCCCAGATCTGCAGCGAGATTACCGCAGTCTCTAACATTAAGCAGGCAACTGATGCAATTCCTCCTCCATAATGTGTTCTACTCGCGTCCTCAAAGCACCTTTAAATGAGCCACACAACACACACGCACACGCTCTCCAGAGCTGATAAAAGTCGAAAAGCAGCCAGGCACTTTTTCCTCTCACACTGCCTCATTTCCTGAATAAATATGTGACCGTGCAGCACCTGTTCAGCTCATAATGAGCAACCAACAGCACTCCTGCCCCACCCCCGCCAAGATTTTTATTTTCACTTGATCACATGTCATGTTATAGGCTTTGTTTGCTATCATCTGGCGCAGGGTTCGGTTTTGCGTTGTAACTCGTGGGTAATGGCCCCCGGTGGTGAAGACATATTGGGTGGAATGAGAATTATATCCTCCTGAAAATGTGAGCTTAATGCGAGCCGTCTAATGGCTGACTACATACCCACAGCCAAGAGGATGAGGATGGAGCAAAGCCACAGACAAGTTAATACCAGATACTCCCTTTAAAAAAAATTGTACCCAATTAAAATACTGCATATTGAAACCTGAGTGTCTGTTACAGTCGCTGTCTGTCTTGTTTGCCAGTTAAACTAATATCAATGACCAAATCTAAGCATCTGGGAGCATCCTATACGAGTAAAGGGGCAGAACTTAGGCCATACATGCACTCAGCCTAAAACCACTACCCCATTTTATGAAGTTCCCATATATTCTCAAGGGGTTGTGTAATCTCGCAGGTAGAGGTGATATCTTTAGAGCTTTATCGATACTGATACAGCTTATCAATACTGATAATAATTGATATTACTCTCCATAATTTGATGCAAAAACATAAACATGGCATAAACAGATTCCATAATGAAAAGGTGTAAATACTGACAGCTGGAATACTACACTGGCGATCATAAGCAATACGAAAACATTTTTGGTGCACACTAATAGATGTATATACTGAAATGCTTTGACTTAAACTTTCCTCTCTCTAGGTATGAGCGCTGGCTTAGGATTGCTAGGTAACACACTTTTACTGTATTTAACTCTGTATTCTTCTTTCTAGGTATTAACACTGACCCTTGTCCAGGCAGCGTCAAGTAACATTCCTTACTCTTATATTGCAGTTTTATCTGAATCAGATAGTATGTTCTTTATTTCAAAGCCGTAGCTATCGTTTAGCCTGGTGGTAACCTGGACAGGCCTCCAGTTTAAACTACACCACGTTCTTACTTCATCAAAACACTACACTTGGTTCTCAACCCGTGCAGTGTTACAGTATCCAAATATTCCAGTAACTATAGGAGCACCTTTAGTGGCTTGGCACAGTAATCCAGAATTCAGTTGCTGTGATGTGATCATAGGTGTGCAAGTGTTTAACAGTGGTACAGCAGCTCAGTCAAAACAGATTTCAGGACCGGAACTATATCTTCGATTTTGCAAAGAGAAAAATGTTCCTTTAGCCAACAATAGCGATGTACCATTTAGCTTGATAAAAAATTCTTGAATATTTCATATTACAGTCTTTCCAAAGTCTGATCCAATTTTACCAATATTTTGCAGACCTACCCAGATGCGTGTTCTTGTTACAAAATCTGGCCTGTGGTATAGGGTCTATACCACCAGGGTCTGTGGTATAGAATAAGAGCCCTAATTAGTTATGTTATCAAGACTGCTTGAGTTCAAGTCAAGACCAAGACTGAAACATAAGAGTCAGAGTCAAGAATGAGACAAGACCGAGACCACATAAACTTCTGAGACCACTTCAGCCCAAACCTAAACAAGGCTGATTCTACACTAGCTCCAATCCAGGCATTTTAACACAGCGCACTATTGGAATTTGAACCAAGTACATCATATTTAGACACCCCATCAAATCTGTGGTATGTCAGTAAAGATGACACGAGTCTGGAATGCACCTTTAACCCTTATGAGGAGTTAACCCATAAGAGCCCAGATCTGTTTCCCCTTAAGGGAAAATAATGAAGGGTAAGTTATAAGATCATAAAAGATCAGTCTTACTGTGACAAAGAGGTCACACGGCACCTTCTGTAAGTATTATAGAGTCATAATACTGGTAGCTTCACAACAACAATTTCATAACTGGTATTCCATGGTGTTCTAGAAATGGCGTCAGAATGGGTATATGTAATATAGAATATGGGTATATGTAATATAGAATACGGGTATATGTGATATAGAATATGGGTATATACAGTATAATATAGAATATGGGTATATCTAATATAGAATATGGGTATACGAACACTGGAGCTCTTTAATGGGTTGAAACCTTAGAGGTCCAAAAACGAGACTGTAAAATGAGCTGGTTTTGCCTCTAACTGCACTAACCAAGCACATCGTCATTTTCTAAATGAGGTCATATGTTCACCAACTGTCATGTGACTGCATCCAGGACGTTTGGTACAGGTCACTCAGAGACTCCATGTGTTCAGGTGAAGGATAAAGCTGTATAAAGAACTTTACAGACTTTTAAAAGGCTCGTGACACATACGTCACTGTGGGCTCTTATAGATTAAAGAGAAATTTCACCATTTTCTGCATAAATCAGGTGTTGAGATGTAAACAGTCATTCAGAGTGGCATGATGTAAAAAATCACAAGTACAGCCATTTTATTTACTGTCCGAACCCACCAGTGAACCTACACACATCTTCTGAGGTTTTATATGTGATGCTAATGGATAACAAATTACACATTATATAAGTCTTTTAGACATAGACATGGCTGAAATCACAGGTGTAATTTGTAGCATCCACATGTATCCATGACACCCAGGGGAGTGGGATTCTGTATCTTTCAGCTCGTCAACAAGTGCACATGTACAGCTGTCAATGAGGGTGGCAGGGTCCAAGTGCACTCTGTATTTATGACAGTGGTGTAAAAGTGAGTTACGTATGATAAGTGACCCAAGAGCCAAAAATTCCAATTCTCACATAATGCTCTTTTAACGGCTTTACTTTTTCACTCAACAATCATGAACAACCTGTCCTGGGTCCGGAAGTGCATTCTAAACATTTTGTGTGATCACTTTCAGCGATTGTAGGTTTTACAGGCTCTTCCTATGTCTGGTTCCAATCACGGCCACTGTGAACAATTATAAAACTTAAAAACAGGCAGAATTCCCCTTTAAGAATTGGAAAAGGGGCTGTCAAAGCCTTCAGAGAGGTAGGAGCTTTCTGGCCCATTTCCCTGATGCTCAACCCTGTTACCTGAGCCCACTGCTCTAATTAGGCTGATGGCCCGTCGCTGGGCTCTCACCTGAACAAGACGGCGTTTCTCTCTGCAGAACGGGAACTGACCACAAAGCAGCGACAGGAAGACTGTGTAAGGTCCATCATTAATGGCAGCTAATTGTAAATATCTCGTTTTTACTTTGTTTGAAGAGTTCTCCAATCTAGAACAATAGAGAATATGGAAAAGTTATTAGAAAGACACATGATTACAGGTCCCCATCAACACCACTGTAAAGAATTCAGAGAATGCAAGTTTCTCTACAAATGAACAATTTTGCATCAAACCTGCGTTGTGCAACCATCTGCTGATGTTGGCACAAACAGCATGACTCATGGAGGGCATCACTCCTCACTGAATGTCCACAATCGTGGCTGTTGGGTCGGTCAGGTACAGCAACAAGGCCGCCCTTGCTTACGTCACGTGTGGCCCAAACTTGAATTTTTTATTATTCACATGTCTCACAATGCCTAACCTACACACCAAAGTTCATTCCTCTTAGCTGATGCCTTCTGGGTGCCACTTATTCTTTAGACGATGAGTGTAATAGCAAAATAATAAAAGATTTAAATGATGCAATGCAGAACTTTCAAAATAATGCTAATTTAATTGTGAAAAACATTATGAGGCCAGAGATTTACACCCTGTAGTTCTAATTTTGCCACCTAACAGTGGTAGAGTTTTCCCTCACTCAATGGCCCCCGTCTGAGAGGGTGAAGGCCGCACTCCGCTTATGCCACTTTCCAAAGCACGAGGAGGCAATCCCATTAAGGATGTCTTAATGCCAGGTGTGCTTGTGCATTGCTTAGCAATGAGAGAGAGTGAAACCCTGCCATCATTCTGGCCGATTCCCAACCCTAGACAAAACCTGACTCCCTGAGAAAGTGCACACTCGAGAACATCAAAGCTAGCTCCCTGTTTGGCCACACAACTTGTGAGTCCATATAAAAAATGCTTTTTTTGCTTTTGACCCTGATATGTAATCCATGGTTAAGTGCTGCGGGTCATGCATTAGGCGGCGATGGTGGTCAGCCCATGACATTGGCCTTTATGAAATCCAAAAAGAAAGATGTATATCTTTGCAGTGCTGCAATGGCCAGGGGGCCAGGCACTAACACGCTTCCGCAGAGATGTAAATGCAGGCTTCCCAGAACTCCCAGGTCCGCTTCTGCGTATTAGCATTCCTGAGTCATAGCACTGTTCTTTCTTGCGCTGGGCTGGCGAGCGCAGGAGTGCCTCTTTGTACTTTACTAAGCAGGAGGTGTAATGAAACCCGGAAAGCACAGAGAGACAGAGTGTTTACATAGCTGTTATAATCCACTCAGAATGCGACTTCGGTGGCTTGTTTGGCATGAAATGGTGTAGCACAAAAGAGAAAGCACCCTATTCACACAGGAGAAATGTTAATGTACAACAGGTTCTATTTTGAGAATTGCTACTGTGAGGTTGTTGGAGGGTGTAGGTGAGCGCAGTCATGTCTTGATGCATGCTAGCTCGAAACCGCAATGACAAAAAAGTCAAATAACACGTTTGAAGGTTATCTTACTATAGCAGGACGAGGCAGAGCACCATCTGTCAAGGAATTCTCCTGTAAACTGATAACTGTTGGCATATCTACATCAAAACATGTGCCTGAGACAGTTTTTTGGCAGCATCCATGCATGGTTAGGTCATAACAAGCAGGGGGACGTAAAGAAGTCAAATTTAGCAGAACTGTGGCTGCACTAACATGTCCCGTAACTGACTTTCTGATGATCCAAGACTAGTTTAGGGGAATGAGACATAACACATTTGGCTGAGTAAGCTACAATAACAGACTACACAGACTACAAACACACACACACACAAAGCCAAAAATCCCTATAGCAATGTAAGCACCTTTCTGTTTATTGTCCTAATGACAAGATAATTGAGGCAAACACTTTTATGCAATGTTACCTGGACTGGCCTTTGGCTAGAGGCCTCAACATCTTGATGATGACAGAGTGGCCTATAGTTCTAGGCACTGGTGTACAATATTTCAAACCAAATGACTTCACTAAAAGGTTATATGTAACTTACTCCCATCACTGCAAATGTAGCCAAACATACAAAAAAAAGAAAAACACAAGTCACCCAAAGAGATTACTTCAATCAGAAAGCACCCCTACTTCATTTACTCCATTCACCGGTAAACCTGCCTTTAACTACAAGCTATTAGCAACATGAATATAACAGACAATGTTTATTCATCAGCACAAATTAGAATATTGTTTTTTTTTCTGTAGGAATGTTTTTCAGAAGACTTCAAGCAGCTCAAGGGGGTTGCATGTTATCTTCATCTAAGAAATCCCCCCCAAATTAAGACAAATTTAGACTTATTAGTCCATAAAACATCACCACATTCGTCCTTGAAAAAACGACTGCTATGAGACCACCGATATAATTTGGGTGAATTGAGTGAACCTTTCATAGCCCAGCAGAGATACCAGCAGTGACCATAGAGATGCTGCTGGACTTTTTAAACAGCTCATCATTTTTATATCAAAATCGCAATTTAAAAAAGTGCAATTTTCAAACTGCAGGACATGCAATTATTATTATAGCCTATATGAGCTCATATTTCTTCTCAAAGGTTGAAAGCAATATCCTGGAGCTGGTAAACATAGATGTTGTAGACTCATCAAATAAGCCATGTGCTGTGTGCATGTTAATGTTGTATCCTTTGACGTTCCTCTGTACCAACAAAAGCTGGTACAAACGCAGGCTGGTTCCATGAATAACACCAAGGTTCTAAGAAGTCTAAGCACAACCAATTCAAGAACAAGAGTTCTTAAAGACAGCTCCAAAGATCATTGGTGCTACACTTCCCACCTTCCAGGACTGTTCAAGAACCAGGAAACGGGCAGGGAAACTGTCTCACCCTGGACACTACATATAAGCTACAGGACCCTAGTACATCAAGACAACCAGACACAGGAACAGCTTCTTTCCTCAGGCCATCGCCTTCATAAACAGCTATGAACAGCCGACCAGTCACATCATCAGCTGGACCACAGTTACTCCTGTTCCTCCATAGTGTTCACCGGTTTCACTCATATGCCAGATTAAACACTACAGTTCATACACTTGATGTTATGACTATTTAAGAAGCCCATGAAGAGGCTTTTCTGATAGACTGGGATTGTTCCTATGGTTCTTTTGAACCTGGCTTCACTAAGGTTTTGAAATACCAGCTACCCAATCAATAATTGGCTACTAATGCATTTATCTTGTATTGCCATGTGGGAAATATGTGCATGGGCATAGATAGACTATTATACCTGTTGCACATACGTAGCTTCTGCAATCTCCTCCCTGCAATCAAATTCTCAAGCAATGTTCCAACATCTACTGTGAAGAGGAGCAAAGCTGCCAATGTAGCCAAGGGGGACATTATGACCCTCACACAGCTGAAGAAGTAGCTCTTCTGCAATGTAAAAGCTTTTCTGGGATTTACTACCTGAGAAAAGGACATGGGAACGATAACAGCTCAAAACGGAAAAAAAAAAGGAATGTGAAGACTTGTGGATTAGATAAGATAAAGAGGGGCGACAACACATTTTGGGTCATTTAAGCGGCTGAAATGTATCAGAAGATTTAAGACCAAAACATGGACACAACTAACTGTGTATGTTGCAATGGCACGCAACGCGCCAAAGAGGCACTGAAGAAGATGCGCTTTATGGTCGGAGAGATTTCTTCCTTCAAAAGCTCTGTATCAAATTCAATCAGGAGCAGCGTGGCGGGAGCTCTGAACTCTCTATCCTGCCGCACAAACAACCACTCTCAGACAATCACACAGGCAATATGCTCCAATCTCAGCTGGCAGCTGCTGCGGTGGTTAAAACGCACCGAGATTAAGCAGGGCTTGATTTGGTTAAGGTTATACAAGGAAGACAACCTCTCACCCCTCTCTCTCTCTCTCTCCCCCCTTATCCCTCTCTCGCTCGCTCTCTGGCTGGCTCTAATCCTCTCTTCCCTTGCAGCCCCTCACCACCGTTGCTGATCCTGCAGGGAACAATTATTCCCTACATCACCGAGCAGAGCCGGAAGCAAGTTCCTTTAAAGACTGTGTTAATGTCACACCGAGGTCCGTGCTTAATGGGAAGAGCATTAGAACAACAGAAATACTTTTGCAGAGCTATCTGTTGCTGCAGTGCACTCACTTCATATGGTAATATTTACTATCAGCCTCGGGGACTTGTATGTAAATGGAGGATTAATTTAATCTGGACTGTAGGGCTTGCAGGCACACGCTCACTCTCTCTCTGCTTTCATCCAGCACTTTCTGTGTTGTTGCTGCAGTGCTGCTCTCAGGCGCCGATGCCCGGCCAAGAAATCTTAAAGCCAAGAAGTTTTCTAGTTCATCTGGCCCTTATCCAGGTCACCTGTGGTTTAGTTTTGTCGGTTTTAATGGGGAATTCTGAATTCTACCATAATGCTATAAAAAAAGCCCACCGGACAATGACTAAAGTGTACCTAATAGCGTGTACTACCTCCACGAGCAACAGCTGCGCTTTGATGTGGCAGGGACTGAACCTGGATTTCTGGATGTAGCCCACATCAATGTTCAGACACTCCTGCATTGCACCGTTGGACCAGGTTTGGTGGATGGCTTCTTCGGTGTTATACTTGCTGTTCCAGGTGGTCGCATAGATTTTTAAGAGGAATCAAATCTGGGGGTCAGTCCAGATGCTTCCCCAATGTTCATCATGCCATCAGTTACATCTGAAGCCCTGTGAACGAGAGAATTGTCATCTTGGAATACAGAGAGAGGAACGCTATGAGATGATGAGCAAAAGGCAAAATGTGGCTCAAATGCACCTGTTCAAAATCACCTTAACATATAAACCTATCTGTGTCCCGAGTACCATCTGCAAGTCCCTGAAAAAAATGAGATCTTGGCAAATAAAATGATCTTATATCCATCTGATGTCCTTTATTTCTTATTTTAAGATTGTTGTAAGATTATTTAACTTACAACCAGACAGTCCTCACCTGTTTTAAGTGATTTTAGTAAGCCAAATCTCACTACATCGGCAGATAAGTTCACTTATTTTTTTAAAAACTTGCTTGAAAAAAGCCAAATTAAAGCATATATTACTTAAAACAAGAAACACATTTTTGAAAATAACTAAACACTCTTAAAACCAGCTTACAACACTCTCAAAATGAGAATGCTAAGTTAGTTCATCTAGGCACAAGATGCCCTAATCACCTAACACCTAAGCCACATTATAGCATTCATACACAGAACATGTACTGAATTCACTGTTATAAGCAGGGCTAACACTGGCTAGCTAACTAGGCTAAGATGTCAGTAAAGGTTTCCCTCGGGCAGAAGTGGATGGTTAGAGGAGAAAGTATATTTCTCAGAGTTATTAAGGTTATTCCCCACCACCTTAATAGTCTTTCCAGCTGTCCCTAACAGATTTAGGTTGGGCGTAACCGACGCTAACTCCTGCTAGCTATGTAGTTATTAAACTAGCAAACATTATCGAGCTAGCTAACTTTTGCTTCCAACACCTGACGGTAACTATTACTATACAACAAATTATTATTCACCACATACCTGTGTTTTTTTGCTGTCTTTCTTTTTTTTGGGGTTTTTTTCCGTCCTCGGGAGCTTAAGCTTTTTCCACATATCGGTTAGCAGCTGTTATGTTATGTTGGCTAATCTTTGCGTTGACCGTTAAATCACATTTTCACTCTCTCCGCGAGCCCCCACCACCACGGACAGGTGAGTCTAACTACAGCCTGGGAGGGGGAACTGCGCATGCGCCACAGAAAATATTACCGTTTATATTATTAGTCTATAAAGTTATATTCTGGGTTTTTTTTAATTAATTATTTTTTTATTTTTGCAGTCCTTAGAAATGATAGTTTAAGCAGTAGTAAAAATAGAAAAGTAGGAATGATATTTTCCTTAATTGGGTGGCCCTATGAACGGCCCAGAGCCATGTATGGATGGGCCATCCCACTGATTTTCCATGCATCCAATACCAAGTAATACCAAGGCTAATAATTCGATACCGCTACTTCAGCAATAATGAAAGATGAAAGTGAACAAAATTATAACAAAGTCTAAATTTAAAACTGAATATACTCTCTGAATCTCTCTGTGCTTCGTTATATATAACAGTATTCAATTTAATGTTTAACAGTGTTCAAACTATGTTCAGTTAAACTAGTGCAAGTACATGTAAACTGTAAATGCAGTAACTAAATGGGGACGGATTAGATTAATGTCTGTACAACTACATTTAAAAGTTCATTATATATCTAATGAAACATTTATTAAAAAGTATGTTAAAAGTATGGCAGGTAATAAAATAAAGAATATGTATACCTAATTATCGACGATGTTTTAGTGGTAACGGGGGCCACATGTACAACATTACTTCCAAGAGCCATGTTACAGCTTATAAGACTTATTGTGAGTTCGTTGAGGGACAGGACAGACATCCACCCTGCTAAATAAATAAACAAATGATATTGACACTTTTGAGCTGGAATCGATTCTCAAAAGTAAAAGTGAGGATCGTAAGTATCAATATTCAGGTATCGATCCGCTCATCCATCCCTAGTAAGAGGAAAGAGAGAGTTTGTGTAGACTTCAAATAGTTCCAGGTAGTTATCGGTGGGTAAACCTAAAGAGAGAAGTGCAACTTTTGTGAATTAGTAGTCAATAATGCATTTATCTATATCCTACATTCAGTCCAAGTTACATTGTGTTTACTGCTTGGAAGTCTAAAATATACTTAAGTCCAAATTAATAGTGATTTATTACAAATCTAGCTAGCCATCTCCCTGATTAAAATGTTAGTATGTACTGCAAAACAGTTAACCACGTTTCAACTCATCCACACACCACTCTACCATCACATGGCATGTTATATTTAATTTTCCATGCGGAGAAAACAGATTTAGAAGACTACCTCTGTCCACAATGTGAAATGAGATGGCATTAAGAAAAGGACATTTACATTTAGCATGGTTAAAGTGTGGGGCTAACATTTTTCAGTGTCCTAGCCCAAACTGTTAGCTCTTAGCGTTCCCTAAAGCTGCCAATGTAGTGGTAGATAATCCACTAACATTCTTTAATGCACTTGTTGCCTTGATTTAGATCTGCTGATACTATACAGTGTGTTTAAACATCTTACCCTCGAAAGTGCACCCAATGCTGTACTCTGCTGAATCTACTGCACTGCTATTATTTGTCGCTAACTTACAAGAACCATTGAGAGGTTCCACGATCCACCACTGCTATAAAAAAATGTTTGTTGGAATACCGCCATGCCACTGGCCAGCTCCTCTTTTATATATTTATTCCAATGAAACCTTTACAAGACGATCAGTGCAGATGTACTGCATAATTGCAAACAGACAAATATGGCAAATATGAACAACAAGCGGTGATAAAGAGAGATGAAGCCGTTCTCAATGTGGTTCTCCCTTTATAAGAGTAGCTACAGATCACAGTGATAGGACTGGCATTTGGAGATTACAACCCGTTTTATCAGGTACCCTGACAATGATTACGGCTAAATGTTTCAGCAGATCTTACCATCAGCCTGCTGCACTCACTGCTGAGAAAATCGCCCCTGTAGACACAATTCGGCGAAAAGAAACCCTTTCCAGTTCCTTGGTCAGTTCTTTGAACAGGAAGCACGTTTTCATTCTGGAGAAGCTGGATGCTATCTTGCTTTGTTTTCATGAGCCTATGGTACTTTTTCAGCTTCCACCTTAAATGGTGCAGAAGCTTCCTTAAAGAGGATTGAACAGTTCGGTTTATTGAGACATAAACAGTGTTATTCATAGTTTAGTGAAGTGGTTTATTGTAGAGGAACTTACCTACAGATCAAGGGAGGTCACCACCAGCCATAGGCTTCACCCTGAAGGTGACCACCCATCATAGGCAAAGCACCCCTGACTACCCCCACAGAATACAGCATTAAATATGGACACGTGGCTAAAACTAACAACAAGAAGGACAATATCCAACCTCCTGTGATCCCCCTGGTGTGGCTACCAGCACGGCCATGCCTCACGCACCTCTTAAAGTCACTGGCAGCCAATACCAGGTCTCAACAATACACAATTGCAATCAGCATGTATTAAAATGGCAACAAAATGGCAATATTTGTTTTGTAAACATCCTGACACCTGGTTCCTGTCCCGCCTACGTTTCTATATACTGCACCATTTGGTGTCTTTCTCCTCGATCCGGCCTCTCCTTGTGTTCATGATTAGGAGACGGATTACTCAGATTCTCACAGTCTTTGAGAATGAAAGTGACATACATCACTGACATATTTTCTGAGAAAATAAGATTCCACTGAATGATAAGCCGCATGCGTGTGAAGGGAATGATTTCACACAATGGGTCAAGTTTTCAACGCTTATGCTTCTGTATGTATTTACGAATCTACGTTTCTATTAATGGGCTAAGTGAAGGGTCAGAACTCTTCACAGTGGTGGTGATAAGAACCAGATATCTAAAGAATTTAAGGCCTCTAAGAGCTTCCTTTCAGTAAGTAAGTAATGTTAAAGATATGCTGCCCATTGTCTGAGGCATTGTTTAATAGTAGTCCGGAGATGCAGTTGTGGATTCTTTTTATCCTTTCAAGGCAGAGGGGGACATTCTGGCCATTGTAAGGCAAAGTAGTCCCCAAAGAAATCTTAGTGTCTCAGATTTTTGATTAGTTTACCATATGTGGCAGGATAAGGATCCATTTTTCTGCCACCTTTTTGGGTTTATGGTTGTCAGCTGCACATCCTTCAGTTGATGTAGTGGCTTTATAAAAACGACCTTGGTCACCTGAGGCCACAAAGCGTCTGCCCTCGAGCCCACTGCCCACTGTGTCACTGTTCCACTTCGAGCTAGGTGTGCTTTTGGGTAATTGTTGGAATTCGGCGCTTAGCGATATGATCATCATTTCAGTGTGTTATATTGGGTTCAGTTCGACTCACCTGTGGTAACTGACGGTACTAACTATTGAGGAGCTTCCTGGAGGCACTTTGTGTATGTACATCGTTGGAGGCTTGGGGCTGGTTTTTAAACATTGTGTGTAAATGTTTGTTTTGTTGGTGGGTCAAGTAAACATGTTGGTTGGGTTGTGTCTACCGGTATTGCTAAAACTGGTGTGTGTGTAAATGTTTGTTTATTTTTTATGTGAGTATGGTAAACATGTTGGTTGAGTTGCGTCCATTGGAATCAGCAGTTTTGTGGCCCGGTTTTGTTCGAGGTCTTGGACTCTGTGTTGGTGCAAATGATGTGTTGCCTTACCCTGACACTGATCTAGGTACTACGGATCAGTTTGTGATAAGCGCTGTGGTCACCGCAAAGATAAATGGTTTGTGGTCATGCGTCACATGTCCAGTAGGCCTGGTGTCATTCAACCTGGTTCCCATCACCACCACTCTAAAGAAATCAGAGTCTGTGAGATTCTCTGCATGCACTTCAAACCACTCTGAATGACTAAATGTTTATCTTATAAGTGCTTATTAGACTGGCTTAAAAAGTCTTGTTAAGAATGGTTATATATTCAGGGGAATGGTTATGGTTCAGTTTTTACTACACTATGAGTCTGATCTGGTGAACAGTGCCCAGGCATACATTAACATCTGCTCTGGAGCCATTTACCACACATGGAACGAGTCATTCCCTGCACTGTACCGCCTCTTTTCAATCTATGGATCCTGTCACTCACACCCCACAGGTGTTTATAGCCCCATCATCCTTGTACAGTGCCATCTGGTTCATGAAGGTATTACATGCTATTTGGTATGTTTCAGCCATAAGTGACTCATTTACATATATATATATATATATATATATATATATATATATATATATATATATATGTAAATGAGTCACCTATGGCTGAAACATACCTAATAGCATGTAATACCTCATGAACACCAATAACAACTGTAACTGAATTTGGCATGGACTAGACAAGTTTCTGGATGTAGGCCACATCAAGGTTCAGACACTCTTACACTATAGAATTGCACAGTTGGGCCAGATTTGGTGGATGCCTTCCCTGGCACAATTCCGAGGAGAATTCCCTGTAGACTGGGATTTTAGCCACTGCTGGTAGACCCGTGTGACCGTACGCTTCCATACACCTGCAGATTCAGCTACTTCCTTCACACTATGGTCTTTGGCCATGCCCAAATACAGTCCCTCCTTTTAGCCAATCATTAACATCTGCTCTGGAGCCATTTACCACACATGGAACGAGACATTCCCTGCACTGTACCGCCTCTTTTCAATCTATGGATCCCGTCACTCACACCCCACAGGTGTTTATAGCCCCATCATCCTTGTACAGTGCCATCTGCAAGAGCCTGAAGGTACTACCACCTTAAACACACAAGGTGACTCATTTTTTGTCCAGTATCACAACTAAGAGGTTGGAAGAGATAATAATTTGGCTTTGTAAATATAGATGAGGGGGTTGAACAAATTCCCAGAAACCTTCTGTTGCAATCCTATCCTGAAGAGTCAGTTGCTTAATCAGTCACAAACATCACATTCACTGTGCACCCCAAAGGTCACCATGAGGTCATCCATATAATGTACTCCTCAGGTGAGTTTTTAAATGGTACACTTGCATCTTTTATAATATGACACTGAAACTACAGATCAGCTTGTACAGTCATGTGCAGTGTTAGTTTGGAATGATGTGCGTTGCTGGTTGAAAGATAAGCTCGCGGACCTAATCACATGTTCAATAAATGATTACTATTACTGTATATGTAAGGGCTATCATTGCTGTGATGGACTGGCGGCCTATCCAGGGTGTTTCCTGCCTTCCGCCAAATGAGCACTGGGAAAGGCTCCAGCACTTCCTCAGGACCCAGGAGGATAAGAAGGTCACAAGAGGGATGGATGAATAAATGAATGAACACGTCTTTGTAGGTCCTCTTCTTAAAGGAAATGACATGTAACAGTGCCAGGAGACTTTTAATCTGCATCCCATTCTACAGGGTCAGTAGCAGGAACTGCTACACTGCATTCCCTACATGCTGGTGTGGTGGAAAGGCTGCCCAAGAGACCCAGGGATTCTGATATTCCACGCAAGAGTGTGTTCTGTTTACTTGTGCAAAGGGAGCCCAGCGCACAGCATCGACAGTACAGCCCACACAAACTCAGAACTCCGAAACAGAGGCATACATCAAGCACTTATACCTTCACTTAGAGGGGCGGGGCCTGGAGAAAACAGATGTGCAAGGGCTGATAAGCCGTAGGTCTCATGTTCCCTATTTGTACAGAGCATATGAGGTCGGGATTTATGCTGATTACTAAACCATTCCAGTTTATTTGGAATATGTTCCTGTGTGTCTGTTACACTGCCTGGAAATGATCAGTTTTCCCTACTAAGGGAAGTGCAGGGGATAAATACCTCTATATGGAATGTCCTACAGCGTCATAATTAAACACACACCTTCAACAGACATGCAGTGAGTAATGGGTAGACTGTCCTGCAGATTCCTTTGCCGTTTGAAGTTACCGTCCAACAGAACGTCTTCACTCCCTGTGGACTGGAACCACCCTTGTAGTGTCTGGATCTCCAGTGCAGGGAACTTTAAGGGCAATTGGAATAGTGTAGGCACAATGCACAACACTCCTGTTATCCGATGGCATGTTATTCCTCTTTTCTTGGTTGAGTTTTTTGATCTGACTGTTTTAAGAATGAATGAGGTGGAAAAGCACATGCCAATCTACCGTACTATTGCTCCACCGACAGACACGTTTCATATTCACTACATCAGGCCTGATCCTAGAGCACAAATGCAATGTTGGCCTGATCCGCACTCGTCTGTTTGTCTTTCTTTCCCATCCCTCGCTCCTCCCATAGACTCCGAGTCATTTTCAGCAACACTTTTGCTCCTGGCTAGCAACAAGCTTAAGCTGCGCAGTCACTCTCTTTACTAGTTCTCCTTTTATTGGTAAACGTATTTATCTGCTAACTGGTCCCTCAGTTTTCAAGATATCAACACTGTCCCAAGTCCACAATGTTTGGTCTGATCGCAGTGGTGTCCTTCTACACAGTGTTTTGATCCGACTCCTGCTTTTTGGAATATACCGGATTAATTTTGGGAAAAGCTTAGTTTCATTTAGTGCTTTTAAGTTTCACTCACCACTGTCAACATATACTTCATCAGGCCTTAATTTTGACTCTTTGCTAAAATAAATAAATAAATAAATTGGATTTCAGTTTTACTTTTTGCACAGAATCAGTAAATGTAGTTAACCAGCATCTATTCTAACGGCCTCGGAACATTACGGACATTCCTTTAAACGAATAATTCACTTTTAGTCTTTAATTAAGGCCAAAGCTACCCGATTAGTCAGTACGCAACAACCCTGAAAATAGAATGAGAGAACTTTTCTTGCTTTGACCTTCAGGTAATTAAGAACATGACTAATCTTGCTGGATATTTAACTTCCAGGGTAGCATCCATGGACCTCATTCTCTGATCTCTTCCTAAATTTGTTCATGGAGAAAGATTCTGAAAAAAGTCTACATTAGATTTGTAATGTGTCTTACATTTACATTTCAGGCATTTAGCAGACGAACAGGGCCAGGGCTAATACCTAGAAAGAAGAATACAGAGTTAAATACAGTGCCCTAGAATCCTCAAGCCAGTGCTCACACCTAGAAAGAAGATCAGTTAAGCTCAGCATAAGGGCATTATATAAATATATATATATAATATATATATATAATATAATAATGCATTTCGATATTCAATTCAGTTAAACTTTATTACAAGGTTGCACAGTATAACGAAACACAGTCAAGCTCCTTCTCCAGTGCAGTTGTATGAAGTTCCATTGACTTCCATTCAAATGAAATCAGGTTGTTGGCCTTTCCTGCGATGAAAGTTGGCTAACATTTTGGCTTTACAGATATCAAATGTAAATGAAGCCCAGTTTTCTAAATTACTTTTCTTTGGACAGCGATGACATGCTTAATTTCAGTATAAAATGAACAAATAATAATTCATTTAAAACACAGTACTTTAATGATTAGTTTTACATATATTGTTTATTTATATTGAGCCAGATCACGTAGCAATAAGGCTTTTTATCTGACGTATGAACAATATTATTAAAACTACCATCTTGTATAAATTAATGGCTGGATAATATGATAAAGCACGTGATCAGAACGCACTGAGATTTATTTTTGAGCTCAGGGGCATCTAAAAAACACAGTTACGGATGCTATAGGGTTAAATATGCAAATTGTTCGTTTTGTTGGCGTGGATGCTGATTGGCCGAGTCGCGCGTGTGATTTGCATACCGTGGGCGTGCCTGCGCGCTGTGAGCGGAGCGCCAGACGCAGATGAAGCAGGCAGTCTGACGGATCACAGCCACACCAGCGCTCACGATGCGTCCGCGGCTCTAACCCCAACTCTCCCGGCTCCGTGTGGTGCGAACGCCGAACGGGAAACATGTCCAGCATACATCGCGGTGCCTGCCTCGCCAGTAAAGGGAAGTTCTGGGTAAGTTTCTGTGAACGGATAGCTGCTGGTTAAACTGGCTGCTTCATAGCCATCACTTAGAAAATCAACTTGGGAGTTTAGTTGACCGACTTGACCGAGCTAGAGAAACGGTGAGCACGGAAGGAGAACGGGGCTCTAGCGTACGGTAGCAGGTTGTTCTAGAACAGTAAACTTGTTTTGACATTGGGTTTGAGCACAGGTTTAATTACAGGTGGGTGTAATGCCTCTGTATTAAGCTGGATTTCTACATTAGATATTAATGGCAATGGCTATCTATTAATACGACAATGGAGGTTAATATATATCTGTATCTGTATATCGGTAACATACTACAAGCATCCATATATATATATATATATATATATATATATATATAAATATATATAGGACAAATATATATAGGACAAATATATATAGGACAAATGTGTTTAGACGGATTTAGATTAATTTGAAAATGGCTGTTATTTGTATATATTATTATTATTATTATTATTATATTATATTATATATTACATATATGTAGTAGTATATAGTATTAGTAGTAGTATATAGTGTATATCTGTATATCAGTAACATACTACAAGCATCCATATACATATATATATATATATATATATATATATATATATATATATATATATATATATATATATATATATATAGTGTAAGTATATATATAGATAGATAGATAGATAGATAGATAGATTGATAGATAGATAGATAGATAGATAAGTTGTTAGATGATGTATATATTTATGCTTATGTTTTACAAGCTGTATATATGTTATATATTGCTTATGATTAAGACATTGGCCTATATAAATATTAAACTATGCCTTTTTTCCTGCTGTTGTTTGTTTTTAGGCTTTGTGCATTCTCCTGCTTTACACGAGCCCTCTCTCCTGCTTTTCAAATTTCAGCCATCTCGTCTACAAGATAAAAGAAGGCTTACCCAAAGGGACTCTCATAGGGGCTATCGGTGCAGACTTAAAGTTGGATTTCTCAGTTGATCCTCCTCGTTTGTTCAATCTGGAGCTAAAGCAGATCAGCTCGCAGTATGTGAACCTGAATAATACCACTGGGGAGCTGTACACATCTGCCCTGGAGATCGACAGAGAGGCTCTGTGTTCAGACTCCCATGAGGGCCAGGGCTGCGCTATCTTCCTGGACGTGATCATTCTGCCACAGCAATACTTCCAGCTAGTTAAGATCAAAATCATCATCGAAGACGTCAACGACAATAGGCCCCATTTCCCAGTGGACGAGATTAGAGTGTCTGTGCCGGAAAACGCGCCGGTGAATGCCCGCTTCGCGGTGGAGCAATCTGCCGTAGACCCAGATATAGGCATCCACGGGGTGCAGACCTATTGGCTCGTCAATGACTATGGGGTTTTCACTCTGGACGTGGAGGAAAACGAAGGGGGTGAGCTAACGCCTTTCCTTATTGTCACTGAGGCGCTCGATAGGGAGACGCAGGCGGAATATTTAACCGATATCATAGCTGAGGACGGAGGCTCCCCACCTCTTTTGGGCACCGCTACCCTTAGGATAATCATCACGGACGTCAATGATAACTGCCCCAAATTTACAGAGTCTCAGGTGAATGTGACGCTTTTTGGGAACACCACTAAGGGTGCACAGTTGGCACGCCTCCACGCCTTTGACCCAGATCAGGGTGCCAATGCCCAAATCACTTACGCTTTCAGCGAACGGGTCACCCGAGAAACCAGGAGCTTGTTTCATTTGGATAAGGTCACGGGGGTCATCAAGCTAGCTGGAAAAATTGACACTGACACTGGAAAGTTGTACAAGTTGGTCATACTGGCCAATGGGCCAGCCTGCATCCCGGATGTTGCTACAGTCACATTCCATGTCATCAAAGTGGTTTCAGGCCCACCGGCTGTGGTACCACGCTACATTGCTCCTGAGAAGGATGGTGTGGTTTCTCTGAGCGAATCAGAGCCACCGTTTTCCCCAATCGCGTTTTTCACCATAAAGAATGTGGACTCCAGGCAAGGGGTTGTGTGCCTTCTGGAAGGGACAGGACCTTTCAGGCTTTTGCCCTATAAACATTTAAAGAATGAATACCTACTGGAGACCACTGATCTTTTGGATTACGAGCAGCAGAAGGATTATGAACTGACTGTGGTGGTAAGGAACACACATGGATCAGTTGTTAAGACGCTGGTGAAAGTGCAGGTGTTGGATGTTAATGACAACGCGCCAGTCTTTAGGCAGTCGCTTATAGACATCAAGGTGGAGGAGAACAACGCTCCGGACACATTTCTGGCTAAGCTACAGGCGACCGACGAGGACAGCGATAGCCGGGGTGAGGTGCTCTATCTTCTCGGCTCGGATGCTCCCAGCATCTTCCACTTGGACCGGCTGACTGGGGTCTTAACCGTGACCACATCTCTGGACCGTGAGGAGAAGGAGACCTACCGGTTTATGGTCCGAGCTGTCGACTGTGGCACTCCCAGGAAAGAGTCCATTGCCACAGTAGTGGTCACAGTGTTGGACCGCAACGACAACAGCCCTCGCTTCATCAACAAAGACTTCACCTTCTTCGTGCCGGAGAACTTCCCAGGCTTTGGAGAGATCGGAGTGCTGTCCGTCACCGATGCAGACGCAGGGGAAAACGGCTGGGTGGCACTGTCCATCATCAACGGCAGTGACATCTTTGTGATCGACACAGGACGAGGAGCTTTAAGGGCTAAGACCCCCCTCGACAGGGAGCAGCAGGGAACCTACTACCTCTGGATCGAGGCTATAGATGGAGGTAAACCTGCGCTGTCCTGCATCACCATGGTCACTATTCTGCTCCTGGACGTCAACGACAACCCACCCATTGTGCTGTTTCCCCAATCCAACCAGTCCTACATGCTGGTTCTTCCCAGTACACTCCCAGGAACATCCATCACAGAAGTCTACGCCGTGGACCGGGATACTGGCATGAATGCCGTCATCGCATACAGCATCATCAAGCGGAAGGGTGGCGAGCCAGGTTCCTTCGACATTGACCCGGATACGGGAAACATCACTCTCAGGAAAGCTTTGAGCAACCGAGGCCTCTACAGCCTGCTGGTCAAAGTCAGTGACCACGGGCAGCCTGAGCCACTCCATTCCACCGTCCTGGTCAACCTCTTTGTTAACGAGACCATCAGCAACGAGAGCTACATCCAGAACCTGTTAACCAGGGAAGCGGAGATCGGCATTGAGGAGATCAGGCCGCCAAACAGACTAGCCAGGGGACCGGAGTACGCCGAGCTGTTCCCCTGCCAGCCTCTACTTATCACTCTCAGCATCACTTGCCTGGGACTGTTTTTTATAGTGGTGTCACTGACTGCGTACATTTGCTGTAAAAGGCAGAAAAGGCATAAAAAGAAAAGGTTGGAGGTGGAGATCCCTTTAAAAATGAAGACTGACATGCAGGCCATGGACAGGAAGCTCATGGAGCTTTCTAACATATGACCAACCACCGCCACCTCTCCAAGACTGCTCTTACTGCCCGAACCAAACTGTTTACAAAATGTGCAGCTTCTAATCTATAGACCAACAAATGCAGTGTAAAATGTATATATTGTATGTATGTTTTATAATTTTATGACAAAAAGGACCAAAAAAAAACAGTCTTTCAAAAAAAAGAGAAAAGATCACAGATATATCGAGAGCCTGTCTAGTTTTTCAAACCCCCGGAACTATCAAACGAGTCGTTGCCCGGCTATGTGGTTCTGTAATTTATTACAACAGCCTAAACGGTGCCCTAAGCAATGTGTCAAAGAGCCCTCTTTGTTTCAGCCACCTTGACCTGTCTTGAAGGACAGTCAGAATACTCCGGTCGCGTTTGTTGCTATTGTATTCGAACGTATGGATGAACCGCTCTATTGCGTCATATGACGTCACCACTTCGGTTTCACTAGTGGACATTTTTCATATCGTGGGGGATACAGTGTTTACTCTACCGCGACTGCGGTGCAATGACTTTCCAAGTGCTACTCCGATGTACAGGCACCCGAGTCCTTTCCGTCAACCTTTGGTTTTGTTGGAGTCTGTAACGAGATCTTTATTCTTTGTGCTTCACCCGTCGTTTCCTACCAAAACAATGTTTCATTCTCAGACCTCACAGCCCTGTGGTGTGTAAACAAAGAGTACATGAATATTAAAGTGCTTTATTTTCTTACCACAACGATCCATTATTATCCACATTACCCTCATGTATTTATCCATCCTCGTTTTCCGAGGACAGACAGGCTTCTAAGTGAATAATGGATGGTAAAGTGTCATAGCTGAGTACAGCCAGATGGTACTGTGCAGAAGTCAGACACCACCCTTGCAGTATTCCATTTCCAGTCAAAATGACTATTATGTAGAAGATCGGATCATTTTCCTCAGCATTTGGGAAATCAACGGGACACACGTGCACAGAACTCCGTTTCCCTGCGTTTAGTTTGGCCACTCTTTGCCTATTACCACAGCTACCATTCTTTTCAGGTGACAGTATGTGAAGAAATCTGCTGGGATAGTTTTCCGCACCTCCAAAGTTCAGTCATAGGAGTTGGTTGCGTACACCCAGAGGTGAGGTGGATAGTGCATTGTTCAGCAGCTTCTGTGATTGATCTGCCATGCTTTCGCTTACTCCCTTGTCTCAGAGCGTTGAGTGGTCTTCTCGCAGTGAAAGGATGAACAGAAACACCTGTGGATGTTTTCAGATCTGAAGTAAGAGTGGAGCCTGATGTTCTTTTCTCTCTCAAAGATGAAAGCTTTCCGTGCTGCTTATCTGATAGAAACAGGTTTGGTGGTCTTACACAGAGCTGGTTTTGAATGCTCCTTATGCTAGCGATATATTCTATATCTCATCTCCCCAGAAATATTTACCAAAAATGGTTACCTATGTTTTGACTGGGTAGTCCATCATTCTTAGTGTCACTGACATTGTGGTGGTGGTGTGTTAGTGTGTGTTGTGCTGGTGTGAGTGGACCCGAGTGTTTAAACACTGTGTCCACTCACTGTCCACTCTATTAGACACTCCCACCTTGCTGGTCCACCTTGTAGATGTACAGTCAGAGACGATAGCTCATCTGCTGCTGCACAGTTTGTATTGGTCATCCTCTAGTCCTTCATCAGTGCTCACAGGACACTGCCCACAGGATAGTTTTGGTTGGTGTAAAACTCAGCAGCACTGCTGTGTCTGATCCACTCACACCAGCACAACACACACTAACACACCATCTCCACTGTGTCAGTGTCACTGCAGTGTTGAGAATGATCCACCAGCCTAATTATACCTGCTCTGTCGTGCTCCTGTAAGGGAAACAGATGGACTGCAATCTGTAAAGTGCACTTATAGGGCTAGTTAGGTTCAGCACTGAACAGGTTTAGGTGGGAAACATACCAGGAGATACAACAAGTATAAAATATGGACATGAATCGCCAAAATACTTCCTCTGAAAATGAATACTCCACTCACCTTCCAGCGAAAAAAGCCAAAACATGTCCAGCTGAATCCTCTAAACCATTTAAGAGCATTCCTTAATGTGACACTGCCGGCTTTATCGTGGCGCTGATCTGCTCACGAGCCCTGAGCTGATGACTGATAAGAATGAGTCAAAGATTAGAGTTTGTACAGCTTGCTTCTCACGCTGATCTTCACTTGAGTACATGTTATCTTTACTTGTTGATGTTTACATGCATGAGAACGTCCTGTTGCAGGATTTCTTTACACATACATGAAGCAATCCGAGTAGCAGAAGACATGCTTGGTGTCTCCTGTTGAAGTTGGTATGAGTAAGGATGATTAAGTGATGTTGAGTGACAGAGTTCTGCCTCCTCTGCCACAGGAATCTCCCCCTGGCCCCAAGCAGGCTTCTATAGTGGTCTAAAGATCCACTCCCAGAAGAAATGACAGAACCAGAACCTTTGCTTTAAATGCTGCTATGTCATTTCCAGTGTGTGCCTACAGATATCAAGACCCAGCAGGTTCAGCTAACAGTTAGCTCTCTGGTTAAAGAGCCTTGTTTATATCTAAGAGTCTTACTTAAAGTCTTATTTTCGTTCCATATCGGCTTATTTAAGTGTGAAACATGGTTTCAGCAACCTAGCTGGGCATTTTTTTCCATTCAGTGAATGGTTGGTGCAGGTGGAGGTGGTATTTTTGGTAGTATTGTTTTTGCCTGCCTGTTGGTGCATGATGACATAATCAAACACCAGAGGCCAGGTGGGCTAAAGTCAATAGGGTGCAATCAAAGATTACAGGTGGTCCTCCATTTCCAGACCTAGGTTTTTTCAGATTAACCAGGACCAGTCCACGCACACTGCAGGTCAAAGTGGCACAAATCCCAAATCTGTCTTCATATGTTGCACAGATGTGGTTGGTGTAGCTCAGCGGATAACACCACTACCCGCCAAGTAGCTACCACCACACGTGGGCGACTGGGGTTTGAATCCCAGGCTGAGGGACTATGCTGTGCTACACCAATAGGAGTCCATGGGCAAGACTCCTAACACTACATTGGCCCACCTGTAATATGATTAAAAGTCACCCTGGATAAGAGCGTCAGCTAAATACCGTAAATGTAAAGATGTTTCAGTTTGGGACACTTTCATGTGTGGTACTGAAATCCGATATGTATTCGTTAGGCTGCAGTGCAGCTCGGAATGTGTTGACTTTTACATCAGTCCGGCTTGACATTCACCATCATTTTGCTCTGCCAGGAACTCAAGGGGTGATGTTTCTGATAAAATGGCCAGAAGGGACAGAGGCTGCAGCTTCAAAGAGACGTTAAAAGTCTGAAAGCAAGGTTTAAAGAAACCAAGGAACCCAGAGAATTGGCCATGGCTGAATATCATGCCCTTTTTACTGTGAGCTCTGGGTAATCAGCCCAGCTGTCTGGGATTGGAGCTTCGTTATTACTCCAGTGATGCTGGTGAAGATAAAACAGACCTCTGTCCATCGGCAGCCATTGTTGTTTACCTGTGGATGTGCATGCCACATTGAGCATTGATTTCTTTGCGTATGTGGGTCAGTCTAGGAGCGTGATCTGTTGGAAATAGGCCACATAGGATTTGGGACCTTTTTCAAATTTCCTAATGTTTTGTATGTATATGTAGAAACAGGTTTGGTGGTCTTACACAGAGCTGGTTTTGAATGCTCCTTATGCTAGTGATATATTTCATCTCATCTCCCCAGAAATATTTACCAAAAATGGTTACCAAATGTTTTGACTGGGTAGTCCATCATTCTTAGTGTCACTGACATTGTGGTGGTGGTGTGTTAGTGTGTGTTGTGCTGGTGTTGTGCTGGTTGGTGGTTGGTTTAAAACTCAGCAGCACTGCTGTGTCTGATCTACTCACAGCAGCACAACACACACTAACACAGCATCTCCACCATGCTATAGCTATATATATATATATATATATATATATATATATATATATATATATATATATACAGGGGTTGGACAATGAAACTGAAACACCTGTCATTTTAGAGTGGGAGGTCTCATGGCTAAATTGGACCAGCCTGGTGGCCAGTCTTCATTAATTGCACATTGCACCAGTAAGAGCAGAGTGTGAAGGTTCAGTTAGCAGGTAAGAGCACAGTTCTGCTCAAAATACTGCAATGCACACAGCATTATGGGACATACCAGAGTTCAAAAGAGGACAGATTGTTGGTGCACGTCTTGCTGGCGCATCTGTGACCAAGACAGCAAGTCTTTGTGATGTATCAAGAGCCACGGTATCCAGGGTAATGTCAGCATACCACCAAGAAGCACGAACCACATCCAGCATCACGTAGTGACCTGGCCACTATCCTGCAAGAGGGATGGCTTAAAATCCCTCTGACCACTGTGCAGGACGCAGTATATGTCATTCCCAAGACCAACTGACGCCGTATTGGCCGCAAAAGGAGGCCCTACACCATACTAATAAATGATTGTGGTCTAAAACCAGGTGTTTCAGTTTCATTGTCCAACTCCTGTACACATAAATATATACACATATAAGCTCACCAGACAAAAACAATTAGCCACATATGACGTTAGTACACCTAATGCAATACCTCCAAAAGCATGAATAACAGTTGTGATTCAATTTGGCTTGGACTGGACATGTTTCTGGATGTAGGCCACGTTAACCATGTTCAACCATTCATGCATGGAAGAGTTGCCCAGTTGGGCCAGATTCGGTCCCACAGATTTTCAAAAGGACCCAAATCTGGGTATTTTGCAGGCCAGTCCTGCTGTGAATGCTCCTGAATGTTCATCATGCCAATCAGTCACATGTGCAGCCCTGTGAATGCCGGAATTGTCATATTGGAATACAGAGACAGCAATATTACATTCCTCAGTAAGATTATGAGCAAAAGGTAATACCTGGTTGTCCAGCAGCTCAATGTAGGCTCAAATTTACTGTCACCTTAACCAAAGAGCCCATTTCCACATAATTAAAACACCCCCAGAACATCACCGAGGTGACCAGTTCTTTTGTCCAGTAAGCTTATTTTCTATCGATGTTATAAAAAGACCAAAGGGCTGAACGCTGAACCGAGGGACGCCAAAACTAGGAAATTGCACACTGCTAATAAGCCTCTTAAAATGGGATGAGATGATGAATCATGATCTAGCACAGTAAGAAAATCTCCTATTTGACTCCGAGTTTAATTTTTTGCTACATTAAGTCCGTTCGGTGCGGTGTAGAGTGTCCTTGATTGCTGTCATTTTTTGCAGACCATGGTTAGCCTAGCGTCAGACAGCTCCCTTTCTCTGCTTCTTCCAGGTGCAGAGGTCAGCACAGGAGCGTGTCTCTAGCTTGTCGTCACCCAGGGAACGCCATTCTCCCTCTTAGACGGCCACTCGACAGCTCCATTCTTCCAACAGAAAACAGCCAGGTATCATTTCGCTCGTTCTCTCTCCACCGCACACTCATACACTCGTTCACACACATTGGCGGGCAGACATTTAAACCCCCCTCCCTGAAAGCTCTAGGAGAGATAATATATCTGTGCCTGCGGAGGGAGCGCAGGTTGTGAGTGTGGCCCAGTGGCTGGGGTCAGGTTCATCTGCTAAGCTGCTTATAATGCGCACCAGCAACATGTGTTTAGAGCTCCCAGGAGACTCAACGCTAACAGCTTGCATTCGCCACCATGGGGACCGTTCATAGTGGGGTCAAGTTCAAGTCTGTTGGTGCTTTTCTGCATTAATTGCTGTTTCAAACAGGTTCCGGGTGATTGTTTCAGTCATCCGTCTCAACAGGCCTCATGGATGCATGCTCACCTTAACGCTGCCCTTTGTGCTGGCTCCAAACACGGCAGAGATTATAGGGGGATACTGGCCCAGGAAGTCAACTTCTGTGTTTGTCATGCTACAGTAGCGATGAGATATGGTGGTGCTGTCACGAGCGACTGAACTACGGTTAATGGGTTTGGTTAGGCAGTAGATCATTTCCTTTCTTTTAGATTGAAACCAACACTACTTACAGTACACTAACACATTACACCTACTGAGTTACTGTACACCAACACACTACTTACAGTACACTAACGCATTACACTTACCGAGTTACTGTACACCAACACACTACTTACAGCACACTAACGCATTACACTTACTGAGTTACTGTACACCAACACACTACTTACAGCACACTAACGCATTACACTTACTGAGTTACTGTACACCAACACACTACTTACAGCACACTAACACATTACACTTACTGAATTACTGTACACCAACACACTACTTACAGCACATTAACGCATTACACTTACTGAGTTACTGTACACCAACACACTACTTACAGTACACTAACACATTACACTTACTGAGTTACTGTACACCAACACACTACTTACAGCACATTAACGCATTACACTTACTGAGTTACTGTACACCAACACACTACTTACAGTACACTAACGCATTACACTTACTGAGTTACTGTACACCAACACACTACTTACAGTACACTAACACATTACACTTACTGAGTTACTGTACACCAACACACTACTTACAGTACACTAACGCATTACACTTACCGAGTTACTGTACACCAACACACTACTTACAGCACACTAACGCATTACACTTACTGAGTTACTGTACACCAACACACTACTTACAGCACACTAACGCATTACACTTACTGAGTTACTGTACACCAACACACTACTTACAGCACACTAACGCATTACACTTACTGAATTACTGTACACCAACACACTACTTACAGCACATTAACGCATTACACTTACTGAGTTACTGTACACCAACACACTACTTACAGCACACTAACGCATTACACTTACTGAATTACTGTACACCAACACACTACTTACAGCACACTAACACATTACACTTACTGAATTACTGTACACCAACACACTACTTACAGTACACTAACACATTACACTTACCGAGTTACTGTACACCAACACCCTACTTACAGCACACTAACACATTACACTTACCGAGTTACTGCACACCAACACCCTACTTACAGCACACTAACACATTACACTTACCGAGTTACTGCACACCAACACACTACTTACAGCACACTAACACATTACACTTACCGAGTTACTGTACACCAACACACTACTTACAGCACACTAACACATTACACTTACTGAGTTACTGTACACCAACACACTACTTACAGCACACTAACACATTACACTTACTGAGTTACTGTACACCAACACACTACTTACAGCACACTAACACATTACACTTACTGAGTTACTGTACACCAACACACTACTTACAGCACACTAACGCATTACACTTACTGAGTTACTGTACACCAACACACTACTTACAGCACACTAACACATTACACTTACTGAGTTACTGTACACCAACACACTACTTACAGCTCACTAACACATTACACTTACTGAGTTACTGTACACCGACACACTACTCACAGCACACTAACACATTAGACTTACTGAGTTACTGTACACCGACACACTACTCACAGTACACTAACACATTACACTTACTGAGTTACTGTACACCGACACACTACTCACAGCACACTAACACATTACACTTACTGAGTTACTGTACACCGACACACTACTCACAGTACACTAACGCATTACACTTACTGAGTTACTGTACACCAACACACTACTTACAGCACACTAACGCATTACACTTACTGAGTTACTGTACACCAACACACTACTTACAGCACACTAACGCATTACACTTACTGAGTTACTGTACACCAACACACTACTTACAGCACACTAACGCATTACACTTACTGAGTTACTGTATACCAACACACTACTTACAGTACACTAATGCATTAGACTTACTGAGTTACTGTACACCAACACATTGCTTACAGCACATTAACACACTACACTTACTGAGTTACTGTACACCAACACACTACTTACAGTACACTAACACATTAGACTTACTGAGTTACTGTACACCAACACATTGCTTACAGCACATTAACACACTACACTTACTGAGTTACTGTACACCAACACACTACTTACAGCACACTAACACATTACACTTACTGAGTTACTGTACACCAACACATTGCTTACAGCACATTAACACACTACACTTACTGAGTTACTGTACACCGACACACTACTTACAGTACACTAACACATTACACTTACTGAGTTACTGTACACCAACACACTGCTTACAGTACACTAACACATTACACTTACTGAATTACTGTACACCAACACATTGCTTACAGCACATTAACACACTACACTTACTGAGTTACTGTACACCGACACACTACTTACAGTACACTAACACATTAGACTTACTGAGTTACTGTACACCAACACACTACTCACAGCACACTAACACATTAGACTTACTGAGTTACTGTACACCAACACACTACTTACAGTACACTAACACATTAGACTTACTGAGTTACTGTACACCAACACACTACTCACAGCACACTAACACATTAGACTTACTGAGTTACTGTACACCAACACACTACTTACAGTACACTAACACATTAGACTTACTGAGTTACTGTACACCAACACACTACTCACAGCACACTAACACATTACACTTACTGAGTTACTGTACACCAACACACTGCTTACAGCCCATTAACACATTACACTTACTGAGATACTGTACACCAACACACTGCTTACAGCACATTAACACATTACACTTACTGAGTTACTGTACACCAACACACTGCTTACAGCACATTAACGCATTACACTTACTGAGTTACTGTACACCGACACACTACTTACAGCTCACTAACACATTACACTTACTGAGTTACTGTACACCAACACACTACTTACAGCACACTAACACACTACACTTACTGAGTCACCACTGGCAGATGGAATCGTTTTTCTAACCAGAAATATCAGATTTATGTTTTTATTTTTAATAGCAATAAAAACACTAATTAGCTTTTCTGCCCTGACGGCCGTTTCTCATTTTGAAAAAAAGCCAATTCCACAAATTGAATGGGAATTAAATATTATCCAGATTAGATGAAATGAGATTAGAGTGATGCACTCTGCAATCAGCTTTGTACTTTGCATTCCGCCCAGTCAGGATCGTGAGAAGATTCTCAGTTGTCACTGTTTACACTGTTTCTGTTCACTTTGAGTATAGGGGTATTTACCACATGTCGGCAACTTCAAGAAAAATAGCAGCTGGCTGACTTTCTCACACCGCGGTGCAAAGGAAACACAATATTGACGCAGACGCAGGAAAGGCCAGTGCTGTTCTGAGCGGGATAGGGCCATTTTTAATCCCAGTTTGGCCGCCGAACTTTCCAGCGTAGTAATCAGTCATGTCCGAGTGTGTGCTTATGTGTGTGTGAGCCCATTGGGATCGTCACCTCTGCAACGTCCAATCGGCTGTCCAGCTCACTCTTCCACCTGGCCAGACGCTTCCAGCCTCCCTCCACAAGCCCCTCTGCATCTGTTCAGCTGCGACCAACACAAACAGAAAAGCTAGACCGCGGTAACACTGCCTGATTAGGCGCACGGCTGTGATGAAGGGCCGCTGTGCATGCAACAACAAACTTAGCCGCTGATTAATAAAATAGATTGGAGCTCCCTTCCAGTGTGGGGAGACCGTGAACCATAAATGGCCCTTCGAATTTAATTAACTTTCTTTTGTCCGCTGGCTCACAAGTGTGCAAATAGCCATTGCTGGTTGACTTTTCTTTAGCAATCAGGGGTGGCTATCTACTTTCTATCAAAGTGTCATATGTTGTTATTGGCACCAAGCCGATTTCAACTTGGTTCTTTCTCTCTAGTTCCCATTTACGTGGGACATTTGTTTGTTTGATGGATGGCATTCAGTGCAAAGCTGTCAACGCCGGACTACAGATAACCACCTGCTTTGCAGGTGACTTCTGTTGCGGTATTCCTGTCCAGATTTCATAAGCAAATGCGATGGCGAGAAGCCCAAGCGAGCACGCAAATACATTGCCAACACAGAGTCTGACCACACAAAACTATGTGACAACTAGAACAATACATAACCTTCATTTGCATGGCCCAAGTAACATGATCCCCTTTAACACCAAAGGCCTTAAATGTGCTACAGAATGAATGAAACTATATTTGCATGGTTGAAAAAGGAGAGTTTGGTCAATAGATCCGACTCCTTCAGATACAAATCCTACTTTCACAAAAGAGGACAGTAACATGGGCCGGTTCTGAAATCCTGACTGTTAAGTAACAATCCTAACTCATTATAATATCTACACCATCAGTGAAGAAATCCACCATTCCAGGCAGTGAGGAAGAGGATGTCGGCACTTTTCACCTCCTTCCCAAGGAAACAAACTTGGTCCATTTGGGTGCAACTGATGTACACTAACTTCTCAATCTGATTCTCCATTCCACCTTAAATACTGCAGCTTCCCTTATGAAACGATAATATATGGCAATGTATTGGAAAATATAGTGCAATATATTAAATAATACAATGTCATATATGGGAAACAAGTGCATATATTTATATAGTGATAAATATATTACAATATATTGTATAATACATAAGGAATTGCCGCTTTTCATATATTGTATGTATGGTAGTATAATATATATTTACTTATATGTTGTAATATATTTCATTTTATATGTAATAGACATCATATGTATTTCTCCATATGTGTTTGCATATATGATAATATATATAGTTTTATATATGTGAGAATATATACATACTGTATACTGCCACATGTATGTATGAAAATATTCTCACATATATAAAACTATACTATTACATATAAAATGAAATATATTACAGTATATAAGTAAATATATATTATACTACCATACATACAATATATGAAAAGCAGCAATTCCTTATGTATTATACAATATATTGTAATATATTTATCACTATATAAATATATGCAAAATATATGCACTTGTTTCCCATATATGACATTGTATTATTTAATATATTGCACTATATTTTCCAATACATTGCCATATATTATCGTTTCATAAGGGTTATACAAGTACCTACATGAAACTCCTTACACTATCTAAGATCTACCAAACATGCAGGATAACAGGAAGTTCCACATTTGTAACACGATCCAGGAGGACTTTAATTCAGAGTTGTTACCTGGCAATGCACATCTCACTCCGGACAGTTTCTCAATCTCTTGGTGAACATGGAGCAGCTTCACTCAACGTTTAAGACTGAAGAGACTGAAGAGAGGAGCAGCTCCACCATAATTAGCATCACAACCCCAACAGCAGCCTGTAAGTAGCAGCCATGCTGTGTGATTGTATCAGTGTTTGCTGGTTAAAGCTTCAGATCATCTTAAACTGAGAGCTTCATAGTGAGGAACAGCTTGAACCTACTGTGTGTTGATGTCCAGTTGGAAAGTAATGAGCTAGTAGCCTATAGGTAACGTTAGCTACTAGCTAGCTCCAAGTAACTAGCATAGCTAACTAAACAGTATGAGTGCAGTAAACAGAGTCCTAAAATTAGAGTAATGAAAACAACCTCTTAAATTACAAGGGATAAAGAGAAAGACTGGAAAGCGGTTATGTAAAATGAGTTATGACTCTTTTAGCTACACAAACAAATGTGCAGTCTGCACCCTGTCAGACTGGCTGTCCCATCAGAGGGAAGAAATGAAAAGCTTGAGTGCTTCTGGATTCTGTAGCTGACAGAGAAGCAGTTTTCCCCATGAAACTGGAGACATTAGGCTAAGCAGGAAGCAGGAACTAAACAGTATGAGGAATGAGTTTATGTACACACAGGTTCGTTTTATTTACCTGTCTGTTTATATTTCGACATGTTGCTTCTGTGTGACCATTACACCAAAAACAGCTGATTTGCATTTCCAACAAGCTGTTTAGGTCCAACCAGGAACAATCAGACATCGCTTTTTAGTTGTGGTTCAACAGAATCATTTTAAAAAACAAAGTAATGAATCTCACACACACACATATATATATGCATATATATATATATATATGCAGGTGCATTGCTTGTAGTATAAATCTATTAGCCATAAGTTCTGTTATATCATATGCAGTGGGGAACTCTTATGGGCCTTAAGAAAAAAGGCTTCATGATCACATTGAAATATTTTAAATCAATTTGATTCATTTTTAGTTTGTTGGTATTTGAAAATTAGAGTTGAATTGAACTAAAGGGCTATCTGTAATCGCCATGATGCGCCACTGACTGTATAGGAGTGCCATCTTATTTATTGAGGAATCTGTTAATGTAGCTTCACCGGTAAGTGCTTCACTGATTGGAGTTCAGTAGTGTTTAGTGTTTTGCAGGAGAAATGGGAAAAGAGCATGTCATGATTTTCACAATGAACAATATACATTATGATATTTAATCTCTCTGAGATTTTATAAGTTGGAACAGACATATATAAAACACATATAAAATACTGTCATATTATTATTAGTAGTAGTAGTAATTAATAATAATAATAATAATAATAATAATAATAATAATAATAATAATAGATGAATGTTAGAAACAGAATAAACACACTTATTTTTAGCCAAAAAGTAATTAGTTTTACAAACTGCAGTGTAATAATTCTGCTCACCTTGTAAAGAAATGCAGTTAGGGAGAACTGAGGATGTCCATAATGTGCTCAGAAAAGACTTATTGTGTATGTAATATCGTCATACTGCCCACTCCAAATTGTATTCATCTATTTATTATGACATCAGTTCATCTTTTCTCTAACATTTTTCTGCAACACACCAAATTATCGCACGGATGATAATAAAAAATAAAAAAATTTAATTGTTTTTAATAGTTTTACTCTGACAGTTCTAAATTCTGGTTCTGGTGTTTTAAGGACTTTGAAGTCTTTTACCAGTTGGTGTTCTTAATTATGCCAGTCTGGTAGTGCCGTGTGTCTGGGGAAGACCTTAACAGATGGAATTGGACACTATATGGTCAAAATTTTGGAGACACCCACCGTCTTCCTGGAAGTTTTAGAGCACTTCATGCTTCCTGCTGCTGACCAACTTTATGGAGATGCAGATTTCATTTTCCAACAGGACTTGGCACCTGCACACAGTGCCAAAGCTACCAGTAACAGGTTTAAGGACCATGGTATCCCTGTTCTTAATTGGCCAGCAAACTCGCCTGACCTTAACCCCATTTAAAATCTATGGGGTATTGTGAAGAGGAAGATGCGATACGCCAGACCCAACAATGCAGAAGAGCTGAAGGCCACTATCAGAGCAACCTGGGCTCTCATAACACCTGAGCAGTGCCACAGACTGATCGACTCACGCCGCATTTCTGCAGTAATCCAGGCAAAAGGAGCCCCAACCAAGTACTGAGTGCTGTACATGCTCATACTTTTCATGCTCACACTTTTTAGTTGGCCAACATTTCTAAAAATCCTTTTCTGTATTGGTCTTAAGTAATATTCTAATTTTCTAAAATACTGAATTTGGGGTTTTCGTTAGTTGTCAGTTATAATCATCAAAATTAAAAGAAATAAACACTTGAAATGTATCAGTCTGTGTGTAATGAATGAATATAATATACAAGTTTCACTTTTTGAATGGAGTTACTGAAATTAAACAACTTTTCATGATATTCTAATTTTTTGACCAGCACCTGTACAGTGCTGCTTCATAGCAAGTTGTCCTGTTCTCAGTGCATCAGATGTGGTGCACCTTAACTTAGCTCGGTTCACTAATTCTAGGGGGAACTAAGGGGTTTGTGTGAACATTTAGACATATGGTGTATAGCATATTTATAGGTCTGGAGCAACAAATGACTTAATTACAGCTTTGGCTTTTACTGTCCGTGTACAGCAGAATGCAGCTACATCACTGTAATCTTGCAGTCCAGGAGACTGTGGGGTCCGAGTTGCTATTTTACTGCTATTTAAGGTTAATATGGTTCAGTAAACTGTGAATGGAAATGCTTTGAATGAGAATAATAAGGTGCCAGTAATTTTCTGTAATTTTACAGCAATTTGTGTATAATACACGTCAAAAATGATATGATCGTGTGGAAAGTTATGCAAAAGTGTAAAGGCCGTACCATGTGAAATTAGCTGAGGATTTAATTTAACATTGCTGATTGCTGATCTGTATCAGGCATAAGCAATAAACTACTGCTCCGATAAAGTCCTGTGTGTCTGTTTACACTTTTCCCTCATTTGTTCATGTAAGACACAGCAGCTATTTCCAGGTCATTGACACTAGCCTGGCACCGATCAGTGTTTGACCTTCTGTTTACCCCATCAACCACCGCTGGAGACAGAGGACTCAGGAAATTGCTTGTAACGCCTCAGCCCAGAATTACCCTACTACCATCCACTGTGAGGCGAGGGTGGAAAAGGAGGAGGGAGTAGATCTGCACAAACATGGAGCGTGCTCAGTGTATTCGGGTGTGCAAATACAGGAAATTGCATGTTTGTTGTCATTTCATTTCAAGTTTAGGCTGAAAAAAGTGCCAGCAATTCCTTTTTAATCGCAACTGTCTTGTGTCCTTAACCATGAATTGGAGGAGCCCAGCTAAGCAGATTACACAGGACTAGCTGTTCTTGTTGAGATATAGGAAGTACAGTGCATTCTGTGATGTGGGTACGTGCGTGCGTGTGTGCGTACATGCGTATTTGAGCGCGGGCCATTCACTCCCTCTGGAAAGTGCTGGATCTGAAATTACATTAAATTATTAATCGCCTAGACAGCAAGTAATTACTATCAGTCATGGCCTGATCCCATTTCCAGATTGGCCTTATTGTTCTTTGCCATGCCTTGAATTCAAACAAATGCGGCCACAGTGCTTGCCGCGGCTTGGGTTACGGTGCTGCGGACTACGCCAGCGTCCCCCCGCCGTGCCGTTATGACACCAAATCCGCTTCCATCTTCTCACTCCCGTCCCAGGCCTTCAATAATGCATTCAGTTATTATTCGCCTCCCCCCAAAAAATCTCAGCCTTTGATCTAATAGGTCTTTCAGGCCTGTGATGCAACAGAAAATAATCTAATCCAAGGCCTTTGATTCCGCTGGCGGATTATGTTACTTATTTCTTTTCTCGCACTCACTCTCCCTCCCTCGCTCCCTCTCTCTCTCATTCCCTCCTCCTCTCTGAGCCCCCTCGTCCTCCTCTCATCGTAAATGAAAAAGCCGGGTAACTTGCTGCCTTTGGGCTTTGGAGAGCAGTGTGTGTGAAGCCGCTCTTTGCTGGGCCTCCAGATGCCCTCCTGGTTTCAGGCAGCCCTTTGTGAGCCGGGATATACCCGTCTTTTGCCATGCTGACAAACTCTTCCAGTGAAACGTACACCGACGGGGTCATTTTTACTCTATTAGTGCAAATAGGAACTGCGTTGCTGCTAATCTAACACTGCTGATTAGATCACTTTTCGATCAGTGTTAACTGAACTGCAAAGCATGATGGATTGAGTGTATTAAAATTGTTTACAGACTCATTTAAACTGCCGTCATTGGCTGATTCATCCATATTATATTTATGCACATTCTAGAACTATTAAGAAATGGCAACGCAAGTAAGTCTAGACGCTATTGGTTTCTACAAGCTGAAAAAAAGTCAATTAATGAAGTTCATTCAGTGTGAGACATTAAGCTGCTCTCATTTCATTGACGCCAGTACAATGATTCTGGAATTTTAACAGCCCGTGGAACCTTCAAAAGACAGAATGTTCTTCAGACACCTCATTACAACAGCCTATCCGTTTGCTGTATTAGACTACAGAGGGCCACAAACCCTGCAAACAAGAGCTGTTTCATTTGTGCTTCGTCATATAGATCAATAAGACAGATGTGTTTAGTCATGAAGACCAATAACACCAAGCTGCTTGGCCATAAAGACCAATAGGACCAATGTGCTTGGTCATAAACACCAATAACACCAGTGTGCTTGGTCATAAACACCAATAACACCAGTGTGCTTGGTCATAAACACCAATAATACCAGTGTGTTTGGTCATAAACACCAATAACACCAGTGTGCTTGGTCATAAACACCAATAACACCAGTGTGCTTGGTCATAAACACCAATAATACCAGTGTGTTTGGTCATAAACACCAATAACACCAGTGTGCTTGGTCATAAACACCAATAACACCAGTGTGCTTGGTCATAAACACCAATAACACCAGTGTGCTTGGTCATAAACACCAATAACACCAGTGTGCTTGGTCATAAACACCAATAATACCAGTGTGTTTGGTCCTAAGGACCAATAAAATCATTGGGCTTCATTCATCAATCATTCTTATTAATACATTTCTTCTAAAAACCCACTTATACAGTTATCAGAAAAGTTCTGACATTCACCAATGTTGTCTTGTTTGGGTTTGTTCTTTGGTAACACACACTGTAGTGCAAAGTTGCAAATAATTGTGCAGTTTATGGACACATCGTGAATTTGACAAAGGCTTTTTTCTTAGGAAAGTTTCTTAAGAGTAAAATAAAGAACAGAATAGCATAGTATTAATGTATAAGGCCCAATAAAACCAACATGCTTGCTCATAACCACCAATAAAAGCAACACGCTTGGTTTAAGACCAATAAGACTAATGTTTTGTGTGAAAGAGACCAATATAATTAATGTGCTTGGCCAGAAAGACTATTCTATCCAATGTGCTTGGTCATACAGACAGTAAATATCAGTGTGCTGTATCAAAAAAAAAAACAATGAATGCATTTGGTCATAAAGAGTGTTAAGACCAAAGGTTTGGTCATGAACACCAATATTTTAGATCAAAAAAGACCTCAGTGTGTTTAGCCATAAAGACCAAAAACGCCAATATGCTTGGTCATAAACTGTTGCAACTGTTTTTACTTGACTTTTTATAACCTACTTTAACTCTTTACACTTTTGTAACTCGGCTACATTGTAAGTGACGGTGAGTCTCAGTGTACTCAATGCACAATTTAAACAAAGATTGATTGATTGATTAATAAATATCAGTAGAACTAATGTGCTTGGCCCTTCAGACCAATACAACGAAAAAGACCAATATCGTTGAACATAAAGACTAGTAAGACCACTTACACTAATATGTTAAGTTGGTCTCTTAAGACCATTAAAATCAATAAGGCCTATATGCTTGGCCATGAATACTAATTAAACCAATGTGTTTAGTCATAAAACTAGAGAAATCAATGTGCTTGGTAATACAGGCCAACGAGACCAATGTGCTTACTCACAAAGAACAATAGGACCAATGAGCTGTGCTCGGTCATAAAGACCAGTTAAACAATGTGCTTTGGTATAAAGACCAGTTAAACAATGTGCTACAATGTGCTTCGGAATAAAGCCAATAGGACAATGTGCAATGTGTATAGACATAAAGACATGTAGGACAATGTGCTTGGCCATAGAGACCAATACAAACAATAAAATCAATATACTTAATCATGAAGACTAATAAGACCCATCAGACCAATGTGCTTTTTCAGAAATACCAGTAAGGCCTATAAGATCAATGTGCTTGGTCATACACAACACTTATAGTAAAATCAATACAATAAAAAAAAAACCTCAGCTACCCATCAACATGCATTCCCTCCAAACTGTCCAAACACGAGCGGCAGGTTCTTCCGGAGTCCTATTCTATGCTGATCCGCAGCTTATTTATAAACGTTGGCAGCTCACGTTGTGTGATTATGCCACTCCGTTTCACTTCTTATCCCCAGCAACATTCAGAAATAAAATATTTAATGCACAGAAAATGGAGAGGCGGAAAGCTACAGAGGGAGATGCGGAGAGAAAGAGTACGGTGCTTAGACTCTTAGTGAAGTGTGATTAAACCTACTAATGCAATGTCACTGCATTCATTCTTTGGCTGGAATAATGACAGCTCGTGGGTATCCTTTTCTGTTCAGGCGCTGGCTTTATTTCCATTTCTCTCCTTCCATTATGAACTTGGTTAATCCTCTGTCTGAGTTAGCGGCGGCGGCGTACATTTCATAGGGACTAGTTCACAGAAGGCAGTTTAGAAACCCCCTTTCAAGTAAAGTAACCCCTCCAGGGCCGTGATTCAGCCCACGAATCCATAGCGCAGTGAGCCACCGGCTTGACCCACTTCTTCCCACCATTGTTCATATGGTGGTCTAAGTAGACAGACAGGGTGGCCATTGTTGTCCGTACCCTCCCTCGAGCCATTTGTCGTCCCTCCACATGTATAAACCAGGCAGCTGTTGTTTTGGCTGAGCCATAGGCCTTCTGCAAACAACCAGGGACTGGTAGTCATGTATGTGGAACTGGGTTTTGTCTGGTGAAGACTAACAGGGATTACATGAAGGCGTATTATGAGATTAAGATCATCAGTGCATTTCTGATTCTGATGAAGCATAAAGAAGCTAAACCTTCTAGGATGATTACAGGGTTGGGTGGGAGGTTTTCACTGTCTGGTTGATTGATATTTCTGCATGAGTTACTGAGCGCTGTGGGGGAAAGTTTCAGGATCTAATGACTATTGGAATAGACACTATACACTAGGCCTGCTAATACTGAAGCTACTACTGTTACTACTGTGCTTTTGCTACTTCTGCTGGTGCAAATTTTACTATTAGTACTACTACTGTTACTACTACTGCTGTTGCATCTTTTGCTGCTACTGCTACTTCTGCTGGGGCCAATACCATTACTACTAGTACTATTGCTACCACTATTACTGCTGCTTCTGCTTCAAATGTTGCTACTACTGTTCCTGCTACTACTATTACTACTGCTACTACGGCTAGTACTGCTAAGTAATAGTACTTACTACTACTATTACCACTACTGATGCTAACATTACTGCTGTTATTACTGCTGCTTCAAATGCTGTTGCTACTACTCTTCCTGCTACTACAATTACTACTACTGCTAGTACTGCTAAGTAATAGTACTTACTACTACTAGTATTACCACTACTGATGCTAACGTTACTGCTGCTATTGCTGCTGCTGCTATTACTACTGCCACTACTAATACTACTATTACAAGAGCCTACTACAAGAAGATTAGAATCTGAAACTCACCACACTTTTGCTTTCCCTGCTAATATATCCTAGAGCAGCCACTGGTAGACCAGCAATGCCAACATTATCATTCTCATCAGAGAATAAAAAGCTCTGGTCAGCTACACCACCCACAAAAATTCATATTCATATTTATAGTTTACTAAATATGTTATTCTAGTTTAATTATTATCCAGCTTTTCTATGTTTTACAAACATGTAATTGCTATATTGGCAGATAAGTGTGCTAGTTTTAAGTACTTGAAGCAGGCCAAATTATCTGCCAATATAGTCAAATGTGACCTTGTTAAAATCACCTAAAGCAAGTAAATGAGTTATAAGATCTACTAGATATAAGATATGCTGTTTTTTATCTACCAGAGTTAATATGTTTACTGCTACTGTATCTTTTACCAAACTGACTGTCAGATACAACAGCCATGCCAAGTCCTCAGTCAGACATGTGGGCACTTTCTTAAGAGCTGATTCTTATTGTTTGACATATCTAGTGCTCTTACAGTGGACCTGTCTGTGATCTGTTGTGAAGGATATTTTAGTGATTAAGCTTTTAATCTGGGCCTTTAATCTGGGCCTGGGCCTTACAGTAGAGTCAGTGTAAGACACAGTGACTAATGCAATCATGATAGATGGATAGACAGACAGATAGAAAGAGAGAGTGAGAGATGTTGTCAGACATGTCAGATGTCTGAAATGATGGTGTCAGTAAGAGCTATAAGAAGAAAAAAGCCCTCAAGCGTACGACTGTGTGCTTTTCTTTCTTAACCCACCAGCGCTCAAATTATAGATAATTGTACAGGTGGAGTAACAGCAGCTTATACAATAACAAGTACAAACAAGGGATTTCTCATTGAATATGCTCCCAGTGCTTATATCCACTTCAGATTTACATGCATAATGCCTTATGACTATGTACTTGTAATTATGAACAATAAAGTATTCAGGAATGGTATTAGGCCTTTGTTGCAAAGCCTTTGTTAGAAACTGCAGCTTTGCAATGTCTACAGTAGGAAGTCATTGGCTTTTTCCAGCACTATAGTTACAATTTGGCCCAAGAGGGTGAAACATCAGCACAGTGATTAAGTCTTTGTTTGGATCACGGGATAGCTGCAGCAAATTAGAACATCCGCTTTGGTACTGACCTGCTGTGTTCATAAGTGATTAGTATTATTGTTACTCTTGAGTTTTAATTCATATTATTGTGAGTTGTTCTTAAGCTATATCACATTGTACAAACATCAGAGACCACCTAACAGTGGTCTAACTTATAAACAAAGCAGCCGTGAGGAACAAGTTATTCATTATTCAGTATCAAGAACACCTCCAAACCTCCAAAAACCTCCACAAACCTCCAAAATCCCTTACGTTGCCCCAAGTTTGTCTCTTGCGGGTGTATTTCAGAGTGCTCACGTGGGTGTGTGCAAGGTCCAGGAAAGCTAGCTAGCTTAATTAACATAAGCACAATGCATTACACCTTCTTTTGAAACATAGAATAGAGTGATAAAGTTTCCAGTAAATGGATGAACGAGGTGGGTTTCTAATAAAATCACCAGAGGTTGTAAGAAAGTATGTGTTTCTAATAAAGTGGCCAGTGAGTGGAGGACCAAGGTGGGTGTTTCTAATAAAGTGGCCAGTGAACGGAGGTACAAGGTGGGTGTTTCTAATAAAGTGGCCAGTGAACGGAGGTACAAGGTGGGTGTTTCTAATAAAGTGGCCAGTGAACGGAGGTACAAGGTGGGTGTTTCTAATAAAGTGGCCAGTGAACGGAGGTACAAGGTGGGTGTTTCTAATAAAGTGGCCAGTGAATGGAGGTACAAGGTGGGTGTTTCTAATAAAGTGGCCAGTGAACGGAAGTACAAGGTGGGTGTTTCTAATAAAGTGGCCAGTGAATGGAGGTACAAGGTGGGTGTTTCTAATAAAGTGGCCAGTGAACGGAGGTACAAGGTGGGTGTTTCTAATAAAGTGGCCAGTAAATGGAGGTACAAGGTGGGTGTTTCTAATAAAGTGGCCAGTGAATGGAGGTACAAGGTGGGTGTTTCTAAAAAAAGTGGCCAGTGAACGGAGGTACAAGGTGGGTGTTTCTAATAAAGTGGCCAGTGAATGGAGGTACAAGGTGGGTGTTTCTAATAAAGTGGCCAGTGAGTGGAGGAGCAAGGTCGGGGTATCTATAAAATGACCAGAGAGTGCAAGAAAAGGCTAGGTGTTTCTAATAAAGCGGCAGGTGAATGGGAGAAAAGGGTAGGTGTTTCTAATAAAGTGGCCAGTAAATGGGAGAAAAGGCTAGGTGTTTCTAATAAAGTGGCCAGTGAATAGGAGAACAGGGTAGGTGTTTCTAATAAAGTGGCCAGTGAATGGGAGAAAAGGGTAGGTGTTTCTAATAAAGTGGCCAGTGAATGGAAGAAAAGGGTAGGTGTTTCTAATAAAGTGGCCAGTGAATGGGAGAAAAGGCTAGGTGTTTCTAATAAAGTGGCCAGTGAATGGGAGAAAAGGCTAGGTGTTTCTAATAAAGTGGCCAGTGAATGGGAGAAAAGGCTAGGTGTTTCTAATAAAGTGGCCAGTGAATGGGAGAAAAGGCTAGGTGTTTCTAATAAAGTGGCCAGTGAATGGGAGAAAAGGGTAGGTGTTTCTAATAAAGTGGCCAGTGAATGGGAGAAAAGGCTAGGTGTTTCTAATAAAGTGGCCAGTGAATGGGAGAAAAGGGTAAGTGTTTCGAATAAAGTGGCCACTGTGTGGAAAGGTAATGGGATTTAGTTTGAAACATGAAATAGCTGTGGCAAATTAGGACATCCACTTGTGTAGTGGACTACAGTGTTGATAAATGACTAGTGTTATTGCTCTTCTGGAGTTTCTTATTGATGGTATAGATAACGGTTTGGGTTAGTTAGTTTTTCCAGAAATTTTACCGTAAGATCCGTGTACGGATATGATTGATATGGAACACTGCAAAACTGATGGTGAATTTGCACATGCTCGCTTTACGATCATGCTTGACTGTTCACAAGTTTAACGATTCAGGAACTCTGTGTGCGTATTTACACCAACACACTTGGCAATGGCCTTCCACATGGGAGCACTGCACTGGTGAGAAAGTAACACTGAAAGGCGAAAGCAGTTGCCAGAATTTCTTATCAAGTCATGTCCCTACCCGTACATTCTTTCCTAGTGTACTTGCTACACTTATCTAAGGTGATAAGAACAAGTATTTGCTATTCATGGATCATGTTGCAAACCTGATAAAAATGAAATATGCACATAGTGATCATCTGCGGGAGATGTTTTGGCAGCCAGAGTCTGAGATGTTTGTGCAGAAAGAATTACCTTCACTGGGCACTGACTTTTAGCTCTGGCTGGCTGTCAAAGAACATCTGTTGATGTAAAACTTGTGTTAGCCAAGTCTAATTATGGTCAGTCTGACGCAGAGTTGAAGTTGAGTGGATATTCCTCAGTGGTGGACCACTCCAGAACAAGCAGTGACGCTGACGTGAGTAAAAAAAACACCGCTGTGCCTGACCATAGCATTACATTACATCTACGGCATTTTGCTGAAGCTCCTATGCAGAGCAACTTACAGGGTTAATGGCATTACAGGTGGGCCAGTGTAGTGTTAGGAGTCTTGCCCAAGGACTCTTATTGGTGTAGCACAGCATAGTCACCCAGACCACAATTCGAACCCTACGTGTGGTGGCTCCCTTGCTTATCTGCTGAGCTACACCAACCACCAAGCATGGCACACACACCACACCACCATGTCCATATCTAATTTGGTTTTCTAATAAAGTGACAAGTAAGTGGAGGAACAAGGCAGTGTTTCTAATAAAGTGGCCAGTGAGCAGAGAAGCAGGGTAGGTGTTTCTTGTATAGTGTCCGGTCAGTGGAGGAACAAGATTGGTGTTTCTAATAAAGTGGCCAGTGAGGTGAACAAAAGGCAGTGTTTCTAATAAAGTGGTCAATGAGCGGAGGAGTGGTACAGTGAATGGAAGAGCAAGGTAGGTGCTGCGAGTAAAGTGTTCAGTCGGTGGAGGAACAAGGTGGGTGTTACTTAGAAAGTGGCCAATGAGTGGAGGAGTGGTGCAGTGAGTGGAGGAGCGAGGTAAGTGTTTCAATTACAGTGTTCAATCGGTGGAAGAACAAGGTGGGTGTTTCTAATAAAATGGCCACTGAGTGGTAGTACAAGATATGCGTTTCTAATAAAGTGGCTGGTTAGTGGAAAAAGGTGGTGAGTGTTTCTAATAAAGTGGCCCGTTGGTGGAACTGTAAGGTGGGTGTTCCTAATAAAGTGGCCATTAGTGGAGGAACAAGGTAGGTGTTCCTAATAAAGTGGCCATTAGTGGAGGAACAAGGCAGGCGTTTCTAATAAAGTGGCTGGTTAGTGGAAAAAGGTGGTGAGTGTTTCTAATAAAGTGGCCATTAGTGGAGGAACAAGGTAGGTGTTTCTAATAAAATGGCCAGTTGGGGGAAGTGTAAGGTGGGTGTTCCTAATAAAGTGGCCATAAGTGGAGGAACAAGGCAGGCGTTTCTGATAAAGTGGCCAGTTGGGGGAAGTGTAAGGTGGGTGTTCCAGTAAAGTGTGACATTAGTGGAGGAACAAGGTAGGTGTTTCTAATAAAATGGCCAGTTGGGGGAAGTGTAAGGTGGGTGTTCCTAATAAAGTGGCCATTAGTGGAGGAACAAGGCAGGCGTTTCTGATAAAGTGGCCAGTTGGGGGAAGTGTAAGGTGGGTGTTCCTAATAAAGTGGCCATTAGTGGAGGAACAAGGCAGGCGTTTCTGATAAAGTGGCCAGTTGGGGGAAGTGTAAGGTGGGTGTTCCTAATAAAGTGGCCATAAGTGGAGGAACAAGGCAGGCGTTTCTGATAAAGTGGCCAGTGGGGGGACGGGTAAGGTTGGGTTTTCCTAATAAAGTGGCCATTAGTGGAGGAACAAGGCAGGCGTTTTCTGATAAAGTGGCCCAGTTGGGGGAAGTGTAAGGTGGGTGTTCCTAATAAAGTGGCCATAAGTGGAGGAACAAGGCAGGCGTTTTTGATAAAGTGGCCAGTTGGGGGAAGTGTAAGGTGGGTGTTCCTAATAAAGTGGCCATTAGTGGAGGAACAAGGCAGGCGTTTCTGATAAAGTGGCCAGTTGGGGGAAGCGTAAGGTGGGTGTTCCTAATAAAGTGGCCATAAGTGGAGGAACAAGGCAGGCGTTTCTGATAAAGTGGCCAGTTGGGGGAAGCGTAAGGTGGGTGTTCCTAATAAAGTGGCCATTAGTGGAGGAACAAGGTAGGCGTTTCTGATAAAGTGGCCAGTTGGGGGAAGTTTAAGGTGGGTGTTCCTAATAAAGTGGCCATTAGTGGAGGAACAAGGCAGGCGTTTCTGATAAAGTGGCCAGTTGGGGGAAGTGTAAGGTGGGTGTTCCTAATAAAGTGGCCATAAGTGGAGGAACAAGGCAGGCGTTTCTGATAAAGTGGCCAGTTGGGGGAAGTGTAAGGTGGGTGTTCCTAATAAAGTGGCCATTAGTGGAGGAACAAGGCAGGCGTTTCTGATAAAGTGGCCAGTTGGGGGAAGTGTAAGGTGGGTGTTCCTAATAAAGTGGCCATAAGTGGAGGAACAAGGCAGGCGTTTCTGATAAAGTGGCCAGTTGGGGGAAGTGTAAGGTGGGTGTTCCTAATAAAGTGGACATTAGTGGAGGAACAAGGCAGGTGTTTCTGATAAAGTGGCCAGTTGGGGGAAGTGTAAGGTGGGTGTTCCTAATAAAGTGGCCATAAGTGGAGGAACAAGGCAGGCGTTTCTGATAAAGTGGCCAGTTGGGGGAAGTGTAAGGTGGGTGTTCCTAATAAAGTGGACATTAGTGGAGGAACAAGGCAGGTGTTTCTGATAAAGTGGCCAGTTGGGGGAAGTGTAAGGTGGGTGTTCCTAATAAAGTGGCCATTAGTGGAGGAACAAGGCAGGCGTTTCTGATAAAGTGGCCAGTTGGGGGAAGTGTAAGGTGGGTGTTCCTAATAAAGTGGCCATTAGTGGAGGAACAAGGCAGGCGTTTCTGATAAAGTGGCCAGTGTGTGAATTGTGAATGTGTTTCTTTTGAAGAAGTTAAAATGGGAACATTTTGTATGTAGATTTGGGAAACAGATAGGAAGCACACATCACTTAACAGGCGGAGAGTCACTCAGGCACGCAGTAACCCCAGGAAAGCTCCTCGTCTCTGGTTTTAATTAAATGAATCTCTCCTGGCACGCTGACAGCCAAGCCTCATATCTTGTTTGTGAAACAGAAACACAACTGTTGGGGCAGTCTCTTTCTTGACATGCAACCCAACAGCTCCTACACCAAACCAAGATCTCTCTCTCTCCAAGGATCACGAAAAGGAAAAGAAAGCCACTGTGGCCTGATGTAGTTCAGAGGTGCCGTCTTCAGGGCCTATCGTTAATGAACTCCCAAATTCCCCCTTAAGTGCATGGACCCTCTGACATTTTCCCAGGTTTACGACATCCTGAGGGTTATTATTCAGTGACTACAAGGAAAAATGCAAAGTGAGTTGTACTTAGGTTATACAGCCCTGTACAAACAGCAGAGACCACCTTTCATTAGTCCAACCTATAAACAAAACAACCATTAGGAACAAGTAATTCATTATTCAGTATCAAGAAAAACAGCCTAAGCATAATATTACAGAGGGGCCGAAACATGGCGATGCCTTCTGTAGTGGGTCCAGCCTTGCCTTTATTACTGCTTCTGTTCTTCTTGAGAGACTTTTATTTTTGAAGAAATTTGCAGGAATGTTTTTCCCCTTATGAAATGATAATATACGGCAATGTATTGGAAAATATAGTGCAATATATTAAATAATACAATGTCATATTTAGGAAACAAGTGCATATATTTATATAGTGATAAATATATTACAATATATTGTATAATACATAAGGAATTGCCACTTTTCATATATTTTATGTATGGTAGTATAAAATATTACCATATTATTACAAAACAGGCAATCACAGCAAACAGTATACAGCGAAAACAATGGGAGAAGCTGAAATCAGAGTCAGGGACAGGCGGAGGTCAGAACCAAGTAGAACAAGCAGCGACGGCGAACAAGTTGAAAGGGGAAAACCGAAGGGAAACACCAAAGAGAGAAAACAGGTACAAACCGTAAAGTCAGGACACGAGCAAAAGGGATAAGGCGAAAGAGTAGACAAGGAACGAAGGGAGTCGGAAACCAGAGTAATACCTTACGAGGAAAGAAACGCTCAGAATTGCTAACCGAGGTTTGGCAAAGCTTCGCAAAGTGTGAGTGTTCGTGAGTGGCTTAAATACAGGAAGTAATTGGATACAGCTGAGGTTAAAACTCGGCCGATCTAGAGCGAATCACAGAGTCTTACTGGGGGCGCATAGACATGACGTCATCGAGCATGGCCCTCTGGGAAGTGGAGTTCTGAAGAGCGGAGAAGCCGGGGAGAGGTGGAGGCGTGACATATATATTTACTTATATGTTGTAATATTATCATTTTATATGTAATAGACATCATATGTATTTCTCCATATGTGTTTGCATATATGATATATATATATATATATATTGCCACATGTATGTATGAAAATATTCTCACATACATAAAACTATATATATATATATATATATATATATATATATATATATATATGTATATATAAAATGAAATATATTACAACATATAAGTAAATATATATTATACTACCATACATACAATATATGAAAAGTGGCAATTCCTTATGTATTATACAATATATTGTTATATATTTATCACTATATAAATATATGCAAAATATATGCACTTGTTTCCCATATATGACATTGTATTATTTAATATATTGCACTATATTTTCCAATACATTGCCATATATTATCGTTTCATAAGGGCGATCCACACCTCCAAAGTTTAGTCTTACCCTATGTTCACTGCCATAGGCGACAAGTCGCTTACGTCGCCCCAAGTTTGTCTCATGGGAGTGTATTTATGGGCGCTCACGTGGGTGTGTGCAAGGTCCAGTAAAGCTAGCTAGCTTTTGAAACATAAGGACAATGCATTGCACATTTCTTTGACACACAGAATAGCTGCAGCAAATTAGAACATCCACTTATGTAATGGATGACAATGTTGACAATAATGACTTCTGGTCAGAAATGGCAGGCTGCAGTCTGTAATTGTACACACATACTGTAGAGCCATAAGGTGTTTCTAATAAACTGTCCAGTAAAAGGATGAACAAGGTGGGTTTTCTAACACCTGAGACTGTAAATACAGGGTATGTGTTTCTAATAAAGTGGCCAGTGAGTGGAGGAGCAAGGTGGGTGTTTCTAATAAAGTGGCCAGTGAGTGGAGGAGCAAGGTGGGTGTTTCTAATAAAGTGGCCAGTGAGTGGAGGACCAAGGTGGGTGTTTCTAATAAAGTGGCCAGTGAGTGGAGGACCAAGGTGGGTGTTTCTAATAAAGTGGCCAGTGAGTGGAGGAGCAAGGTGGGTGTTTCTAATAAAGTGGCCAGTGAGTGGAGGACCAAGGTGGGTGTTTCTAATAAAGTGGCCAGTGAGTGGAGGAGCAAGGTGGGTGTTTCTAATAAAGTGGCCAGTGAGTGGAGGACCAAGGTGGGTGTTTCTAATAAAGTGGCCAGTGAGTGTTTTCTCTTCCATGTGTTTTCCATCAGGTTGCTGAGAACTGGAACCAAATGCCAGTAGGTACTTAAAGTTCAGAGAGCAGAAGCTGGGGTGACCTCGGACCCTCGTGTTTACGATTGGTCTGAAGAATTTGTTGGAGCTAATCGTTTACAGTGTTGTGTCACCGCCTCATAATTAATTTGCATAAAGTTCCAGAAAATCTCAACTTGATTTGTCGCTTGTCGCTGCGTTGCTTGCAGCTTACTGCTTAATCATGGCTACAAATTACACTTACTCCCATAGGAAATGACTGGTCGCTAGTCACTCTGTCACCTTCTAGTGTGGCGTAGGGTTGAAATTGGTTCATTTGCTGCGTCTTATAAACCAAGTCATTCCAAACACATTCTGGGATGTTGAGGTCTGGACTCTGGGGTGGTCAGTCTGGACTCTAGGGTGGTCAGTAAAGACACCAGCAGCTTCTTTTTTCTTTTGCGCAGTCTGAGCATCTTGATACCTACACGTACCTGGACAGAAACGTTTGTCCAGCCATTAAACTAGAGGACAGTTTTGTAGGTCTACCAGGTTATTGGACATTCCGGTTTGTCCGTATCCTGTAATTCCCTATTTTGCAAGCACAATATCTACTGATATTTTTCAAAATATCTTCTATTTGTAAGTGGATTAGATACAGGTCTCAAAGGCACAGTACACAGTTCTGGAGAACGACGGGTGATATATGGCCTTAACAGCAAAACAAATACACCCCTCCCTCCAGTGCTCCTCCAGAAGCTCTGCTGCCAGTCAAGCAGAAACAGAGCCTCACCCCTTACTATGTCCTCAGCCCTCAACTCTCCATCAAGCTGAAGTCCGCTTCTCTTTTTCTGGCCTCCTGTTCAAGTTTACCTTTAAAATAACACCTGAGGCACCTGAGTGTGACTGCTGCGCCATTTAAGGTGGAACATTTGAATAGGAAGCCACTTGTCAACTCTTGGATGTCTCCCACCCGTTGAAAGCCACCTGCCTGATCCAAGAACGTCATTCTTGGTCTTTGTTCTTCAGATCTTTGGCTGTTTCTTGGCCATCTCTCCTTCTTGGCAGTTTGTGGAGTTCAGCATGTAGCTCAGCAAATAGCGGTGCAACAGCACAAACCCCCCCTGTTACTGATGGGCTGGAGTAGTGTTGTAGGGCTCTACCGGACCCCCTTTTAGCCCTTTTCGCCAACACTGTGCTGAAGTCCAAATGACATTCCATTCTGAGCTTTAATACCACAAAAAATGGTTGTGGGCGGCAAAATCGCGCTGTTCCGGCCCAGTGAACTTCCTTGGAACCATGGAACATGTGACGCAAGTGGCAAAAGGGCAATGTGCTGCCGTCACCACAAAAGTTGTTGATGGCTCTATTTGCCAAAATAAGAGAATGAGTGAAAACTATGAAAGCAGCAGCAGAATGACTCATCAGTGGTCTGCTGAAGAAAGAACGTGTTCCACCATATTGTGTTTTGTGTTGACTGCCCAGACTAAGCCCACATCCAGATATGTAATGGCTCAGCTCTCAAACCAGTGGAAAAGGGGGCCCTCTCTTTGTGTTTGTTAGACCCTGGAATCCAGCACCAGATCTGGCACGAGCACCTGCGCTGTGTTGGTGGAAAAGGGGTGTTTGTGTGGCAGGCCTAGAGATAGGACCTTGATGAGATATTGGATTGAAACCTACGCCTTCAACCACATCTATAACCCGAGGCACATGACATCTTATGTAGACAATTACTTTCCTCTGGGGCCCCCAAAGATCCTCAAGTTGAGGGGCCTCACAGATATCTGAGTTCTGTTCCTCCTAATGGACTACTTTGCACGTTTATTGCTCCCAGACTATAAACTTCACACCACAGACCCACACACAGAAGCCTCCACACAGTTCTCCCTCCCGTCCCCACACGGCTGCTCATTCTAGGTGTGTCGTTCAATTAGATTGCTGCGCTACAAAAGCCACCGCGTAAGCTTTCAAAGCGTGAAAGGCTGGAAATTCATTAGCGGCCCATTAAAGGGACGTGTGAGCGTTCTCATTGTGTCAGTAATTAAGGCCATGCTAATATTTCCAACAGAGGTGTTCAGCATAACTCACTCCAGCGCGTGCCTCCTAATGGGAGCCATTTTGATTCATTGACTCGAGGTTTTTTTTTTCCCTCTCTCTTTTTTTCATTCTTTTCTGTGGGCTTCTTTGGACAGGCTGCCGTTTTTCCTTCATCGCACAAATGCATGCAATCGCTCTCTAAAGAGCATTCGGCGGTTTGGTGTGTTTGGTTTTTAGGCAATTCCGAAAAGCGGACAGGGACCTTGACCGTAATTATACACTCCTTCAGATGTGGCAGGCAAACTTCGGCCCTCGCGACGCAATCTCGGCCGGTTTCTAAGGACGAGTCGTGCCGCGTCATTTGCCAGAGTGAAAAGAAGCAGAAAATGGGGTGTAAACTAGCCGCGTTATTTGGGCTTTTCACGGCGCGTCTTTCTCTCTTTCTCTCTCTCTCCATTTTTCTTAGCACAAACTGGCTAACCTCTATTCACACAACCTCCCCCCCGCACACCCACCGCCCCCCTACCACCTTTGGAATACAAATTCAGTCCCAGCACTAATAACTTGTTATATTGGGAACCCAACAACAAAGAGCATTGCATATGAGGGCGGATTAAAAATGCATGGTCAGTTATGGCACTGCATTAAACAGTAGTTGGGAACGGGGCGATCGCCAAACGCGTGGAAGGGAACGTTTTCAAGCTTCAGAGCCTGAGTGACGTTTTAATATTCTGGCCTCAAACGGTCATGGAGTTGCGTTTGATCCCCTGTCCCAATCACTTTTCACTTCAAACGCCTGCTTATTTAACTAGCGTGCCACAATGGCCTGCTAAATGAAATCTACAGGTGTCTCCGGCGCTTTGTGGTCTGTTCAGTCAGTGGCAATAACACAGAAAAGATCATACAGGTCTTCGCGTGTGATTACTAATGATAACTGTCGCGTCAGTTATCAGATTTCAGGCAGAAATGAACAGGTGCTCGCTGTTGCGGCTTAGCCGCCCGTATCCTTGGTAACTGTGGGCCGGCTGGCCGGCAACGTGCACTGAAAGGCCCATTATCGGCTGCACTGATTGAGAGGGCTTAGAGCCATTAGGTCCGGTGCGCGTCCCGCTCTTTATATGGAGTGTGACGTCGGAGGTGACAGGCCATCACGGCTCAAGAGCTTTGGGAGAGAAAATCGCACTAAGAAGCGAAGTTGTGAGAGGACGCCGGCCGGACGGACTGTATTAGTTCAGCACGGAGCTTTAGCTTACAATCCCACTTTTATATCATATGATGTAAGCTATTCTTAAGTCACCATGAGCTTTTACAAAGCGGGCCCCCCTCAGTGTTCTGATCCATGCGCTTTTCAGTTCACTTTGATCCACAATTATTCAAAGTGGGACCCAGAACTGATATGCTGCAGTGTTCTTGGACTTATGATCATATGCTGTGTCAGATGGATACACACATACAGCAGTAGAGTCTCTCATACAGTGTTGCTAACGCAACATGCCAGACGTCTCAGCATGGAGTTGTAGAGGTTCCTAATGGTGTCCTGTGATAATTCATCCCATGCAGCTTGAATATTGGTGGAGTTGGTGGAGGTGGAGTAATACCAGGCCTTCTGGACGTGTGTCGTGTGACAACAAACGGTTCATCTTGCCACTGACCCGGTGCCTCCACAGATTCGTTGGTTGTCTCCACCAAGACAAAAGCGGGACTCATTACTCATTACTCATTACTAAGATGTCCCGCTGGCATTCGGAGTCACTCCATGACAGTCTGACTTGACACCTTGGCAGTGTTGACATGGTGTTAAGGGCAGTCGTCGTAACAGTCTGTATGCATGTAGTCCTGCGTCGTGTAGCCTTCTACCAATGGTGCTGGCACTAACAGGATGACTCATGGAGGGCATTACTACTCACTGAACGCTTGCTCATGCCATATGCACGGCCATGCGTGAAACTTGAACCATTCGTATGTCTCATAATGTCAAACCTAGCCACCAGTATTCATCAATATTGGTTGATTTCTTCTGGGTGCACCTCTTCGGCGACTCTTTTGACAATGACTGTATGTGAATAACCTCCCATTGAATAGCCCTACACTGTGCGCCTCTCAGAAAGTGGTCCCCACTGTAACACTCCTTATAACTTCAGCAGGGCTAATCTACTGTAATCCAGACAGGGGATATATATACAGGGGTTGAACAATGAAACTGAAACACCTGGTTTTAGACCACAATCATTAGTATGGTGTTGCGCCTCCTTTTGAGGCCAATACAGCGTCAGTTCGTCTTGGGAATGACATATACTGCGTCCTGCACAGTGGTCAGAGGGAGTTTAAGCCATTCTTCTTGCAGGATAGTGGCCAGGTCACTACGTGATGCTGGTGGAGGTTCATCCTTCTTGGTGGTATGCTGACATTACCCTGGATACCGTGGCTCTTGATACATCACAAAGACTTGCTGTCTTGGTCACAGATGCGCCAGCAAGACGTGCACCAACAGTTTGTCCTCTTTTGAACTCTGGTATGTCACCCATAATGTTGTGTGCATTGCAGTATTTTGAGCAGAACTGTGCTCTTACCTGCTAACTGAACCTTCACACTCTGCTCTCACTGGTGCAATGTGCAATTAATGAAGATTGGCCACCAGGCTGGTCCAATTTAGCCATGAGACCTCCCACACTAAAATGACAGGTGTTTCAGTTTCATTGTCCAACCCCTGTACATGCACTGATGTACATATGAAAGGCACAGGGTTCGTATATGATGCGCTGTTTTGTGTATGATGCTGGTGAATACAGGAGGATCCATGGATAAGATTATCCCAGCATGTTAAAGCCTTTCAATCATACTTCATGCTTTCACAGCAGGTTTCGTCATGCCGTTGCTTGTGTGACCCTGGACATTTGGCCCCTCTTAGGAGGAAGAGAGGCCCAAATGTGTAGGTCTGTTGTTATTGTTGTCTAGGGGATGTGTACCTGTGTTGCACATGCTGGGTTGTGCTCGGCTGTGGGGTAGGTGGAGTGGGTCTATACAGCAGAACGGTATGGTTGGATGTGACCTACCTCCTAATAAAGAGCATATGCTTAGAGCAGTGCTTTCTGTGTCTTCTTCTTTTGCCAAGACATTAAAATATTAATGCTGAATTGCGATTTTCTTAAAAAGGCAAGTGAATCATTAACCCATTCACTCTCTAATGCAAATCTAAATACCTTTAAAAAAGAGGGTTTATAGGCACACAGGAGCCAAACAACTGCTAGCTTACTGTGAGTGTTAATTTTTTCCAGACCTCAATCCGCTGGAGTTGCTCCTGTTTAGGTGGAGAGCTGGAAAATTTCCGAGCTCCTCATTATCAGGAATGGCGAATTAGGAAGCAACATAACTTCCACATCATAGACAGGAAGAACACAACAGCAAACATGCTGAAACATGCTGTGTCCACTCACTGTCCACTCTATTAGACACGCCTACCGTGCTGGTCCACCTTGTAGATGTAGAGTCAGGGATGATAGCTCATCTGCTGCTGCACTGTGCAGTGTGGCCCATCCTCTAGTCCTTCATCAGTGGTCACATGATGCTGCCCACAGGACGCTGTGGGGTGGATAGTTTTGGTAGGTGGGCCATTCTCTGAGGTCCAGCAGCACTGCTGTGTGTAATCCACTCACAACAACACACCACCACCATGTTAGTGTCACTGCAGTGCTGAGAATGAGCCACCATATTATACCTGCTCTGTGGGGGTCCTGTGGGGGTCCTGGCCATTAAAGAACAGGATAACAAAGTATGCAGAGAAACTGATGGACTACAGTCTGTAGCGGTAGAACTGTGAAGTGCTCCTATATGGGAGGTGAAGCTGATTAAACGAACAGTGAGTGTAGATACAAGAAGGTGTACTGTATTAAGTGGGAGGGTTGTGGATATTGTATGCTATGTGAAGGGCATGGGTTGAGGGTGCAAATCTGTGTGTCAAAAATCACCAAAGGTGAGCTCTTTGCACATCAAATGTATTTGATGTGAAGGTCTACAACACATAATCGCTCATCATTGCAAATTACACGATATAAATGTGATTTATCTCAGTGTGACTCAGCCAACACATGCCAGCATCTCTCTTCTATCTCGCAAGCTCTTTTCTCTGACCACCTATTCCATCCCCTCTGATTCCTGACCGGCGGAGTCAAAGTAACCCTGACTCTTTTATCTTTCTTTCTGTCGGCCTCTTGTTCTCACACGCAAGCTAAATGAGAATGGCCTTATACGGCCACAGAGAAAACTGTGACTTCAGATTGAATTAGTGACCTGCTCAGTGACTGGACTTCTTGTTAATTCCAGCCACTGATGCATTTCAGCCTGTCTGGTGCGTCAGTGTGTGCGCCTCCGTTTGTGTGTGTGTGAGGCTCCCTATTCTCCTAAGGATGTGGCTGATTGCTCGGAGATGAACATCCGCAATGGCCCATCAGCTCTCTCCCAGGACCCAGTGTGGCTAAATTACACAAGCCAGCACTAGATGGTGAAATCCGTAAATGGATGTAAGGAACAGAGAGGAAATAGCGATTTCGCCGTCACTCTAAAACGCACACACATAAGGTGGGATCTCCAGCCTGTGTGTTTATCAGGGTCAAACATTCGTTGCACACGTCTATAACTTATAAAGAACTTTGCTGGTTTGTATTGTGCTCTATGTAGATGCTGTCAGGATAGATTTAGCTCAGGAATGAACAGTGTCATTGTGCTGTTACAGCAGTCATGACATCACACGTGGCATTGTCATTGTCAGGAATGCAGACGTAGGAAGCGGTAAAACCTGCAAACCATAAACAGGAAGAACACAACAGCAAACATGATTACATTAGACACCTCACATCAGTCCACTCTCTGTCCACTCTATTAGACACCCCTACCTTGCTGAGACAGTCAGAGACAACGGCTCATCTGCTGCCACAGAGTTTGTGTTGGTAATCCTCTAGTTCTTCATCAGTGGTCACAGGATGCTGCCCACAGGATGCTGCCCATAGGACACTGTTAGTTTTGGTTAGTGGACTATTCTCAGTCCACCAGACACACTGAGATGTTTAAACACTCCACCAGCACTGCTGTGTCTGATCCATTCACATCAGTGAGTCCCAGTGAGTCAGATTTGTCCCTTTTCAGGCTATCCCCACAACGTTTCTGACAGCCCATTTTGGTATACCTAAGGATATACTCCAGTGTACTTCTCGTGGTTGGTCAGTCTGTTTTGAACATTCTCATCTGGGCGGAATTAGCCCAGAAATCTTGAGTGAATTCGGCATTCCACATTACATCCCTTTGTGTTTTAGGTTTTCAACCTCCGATGGCTCTGTGGACAGCCATGACATCTGACATGCCAGCGGCGAAAAAGTGGGGGACTCAGTGAGGGGACTCTGGGAAGAAACTAAAACCACCCTCCAGAGAAACAAGGAGTTTGCTGACCATTATCAGAGTGAGCCCGCCTTATATCAGCCTGGAGGTTCCCAAACAGGTAAAGGATGCTACATGCTAATTACACTGACCCCTCTAAAAACAGTGTTTCCCATGTATCCCTTCTCAAACCTGTGGTTTACGATTCACTGGATGAGGCCATACCTAAATAGAGGCCTCCCCTACCAGTGGTACCCCGGCCTATGCTATGGTTCTACAGACTCTCCTGGACTGTGAGGGTTATGGTCCCGAGAAACAATGCTAGCTTCCTGCCAGTGATGTGATGGATCCATGTATGGTAGCTGACTTTCATAACTAGTACTGAGGCAAGTCAGCCCCTCAACCTAGGAAGACAGGATCCCAGTTCATGTCCTGGTAGTATAAGAGGTCATCGTGGGAGAGCCTCGTCCTGGCCAGTTCATGCCTCTCGAGTGACTCGAGTGAGTGGTCATGGTTATAGATGAACTCATTCCCAGACTGTCCCATGCTCTCAGCAGTCCAGATGCTGACTCTAGCCCAGACTCCAACTCCCAGAATCTTCTGAGAGATCACATGATTCCTACTTACTCTAAATTGGCCAGTTATCAATCATTCTCTGGCTCCTGATCACTGGGGTACTATCTATTCTCCCCCAGTCAGACTCCTGGTTTGTATGCACCTTGTGAAGTACTGCCACAGTTTCACTGAGCATACCAAGCCGCTTCCTTTGTTCTCTGTCTTCATGTGTTTTACTATTTGAGTTTTTGGATTGCCCCTTTCACCTTTCTTTGACTTTCGTTTTTTTTTAATTTTTTTTATTTTGCCTTGTTTCCTGGTTTACTCTTTTTAAACCCCCTTATGGTTTTTGCTGGTCCTGGTTTGGAATTTCCCTTTTTGTGATAAAGCTTACCTGCCTTATTTAAACTGAGAACATCTGGACATTTCTGACTCGTTTCAGTCATGTAAATCAGCATAAATGAATAATAAAGCACATTACACCGGTGTTTGTGCAGACTTTGTCCAATTTCTAAATCAACCAACACAAATCTGGGATAATTAGCTTTCAGCTTTTCATTTTAGGGAATTTTTCATGTCATGCATTAAAAACAGCACGCCATAGCAGCAGCTTTACAAATGCTTGTTTGTAGTTTAAACTACGCTGGTCATCAATAGAATAACTGCACCCAGATAGAAGAGAGGAGTCGGATTGCAGTTGGGAAAGAAGATAAAGGTTAAGGAACAATAAATGATGATACATTTAGACTGATATTATCAAAATTTATTGAGCTACACATGCAGAAGCAGTGTCTGTATGGTGTCGGGCCGCCATGTTTGCTATAATCCATTACATGCATCGTGATTATTCTCATGTAGTTCTTGCACATTTTGGTGGTAGACAACACCAGCCATTCTGGATGTGTGGTGACCCCACACACAGATTCCTTAGTCATCATCACAAAGACAAAAGCAGGACTCCGCCACTGAAGATGATTCGCTGGCATTCTGACTTTCTCCATGACAGTCTGTCACGACACCACTGCAGTTTTGGCAATGCTGACGTGATGTTAAGGGCAGCTGTCATAACGGTTATGACTCATGGAGGCATCACTGCTCACTGAGTATCTGCAGTCATGGGTGTTGGGTCAGTCAGGTACAGCGATAAGGCCTCTCCTTGCTTACTTCACATGCATGGGCCGAGCCTGAAACTTGAATCATTCACATGTCTCGTGATGATAAACCTACCCACTAAGTTGCATCGCTGCTGGTTGATTCCTTCTGGGTGCAGCTGTTTGTGTAACTTCTTTTGATGATGAGTGTAATTAAAGATTGAATAGGAATATTCAACCTACAGTCATTATAGTGCATGATAAGCAACACTAAGCTTTTCCTTGCTGAAGTAAAACTACCCAGACCACATTTATGTCCCTGCAGTTTAATGGGTTTATTGTAACCATGCAAATAGAGCTTGTTATGCTGGTAAACAAAGACCAGTATACTCCCATTAACATGTTGACCAACACATTAAATCCCTACTCTCATAATTACTTAACCTAAATAATAATAGTATAGTAGTTAGTGAATTGATTTCCAGTAAAACTGAAAGATTGATATCAGCCGTTTAGCCAGCTGTTTAAGTGGTTGACCCTCTTGACCCCCTCAATAGGTGAAAAGCAGTTTTGGCTTAAAACGACCTTGGAATCTGTTTCCCCTGCTGGCTGGCGCAGGGCCACAAACACAGAGCTAGAAACAGCTGGGACAGCCGGCTTTGGCTCGTCACGCCCAGCCGCACTACAGGTAATACCCCCACCCGCTAACGCAGGCCTCCATCAGCCATATGGCTCAAAGCAGACTGGCCTGGTTCACCTCAGGCCTCATTCACATACCATGAGTGTGGATGAATTGATTGGGTGCAGGTGAAGGGATGGCCGGAGCTTATTGTGGAGGTCACTTTCAAAGGAATTAGGTTCAGTTCACCTTTCACCCCACCAACTACTTTGGCTTGATTTGATCCAAGCTTATTGTATTGGTTGAGCTTTGGAATATAGAAATAAAATAGCTAACGTAGTTTTATAGTGGTAGTATTTTAAGTACTAGTAGTTGTAGTAACAGCAGCAGCAGTGCAGCTGTAGTTGTACAGTAGTAGCAGTAGTAGTAGTACTAGTAATAGCTGCATTAGTACTTGTAGTAAAAATAGCAATGCAGCTGTAGTTGTACAGTGGTAATAGTAATTGTACTGTAGTTGTAGGGATTTCTGTAGCAATTGTAGTGATAATTCTAGTGTAGTTGTAATATTAGTGATTGTTATTGTCACAGCAGTAGTGATAACAGGTGTAGTTGTAGTAGTAGTGATTGTTGTTGTAGCAGTAATAAAAGTATAGTTGTAATAATAGTGATTGTTATTGTAGCAGCAGTAGTAATAATTGTAGTATAGTTGTAGTAGTGACTGCTGTTGTAGCAGTAATAACAATAGTAGTATAGTTGTAGTTGTAGTGATTGTTATTGTAGCAGCAGTAGTAATAATTGTAGTATAGTTGTAGTAGTAGTAGTAATTGATGTTGTAGCAATAGTAGTAACTGTAGTATAGTTGTAGTAGTAGTGATTGTTGTTGTAGCAATAGTAGTAACTGTAGTATAGTTGTAGTAGTAGTGATTGTTGTTGTAGCAGTAGTAGTAATTGTAGTATAGTTGTAGTAGTAGTGATTGTTGTTGTAGCAGTAGTAGTAATTGTAGTATAGTTGTAGTAGTGATTGTTGTTGTAGCAGTAGTAGTAATAGTAGTATAGTTGTAATATTAGTGATTGTTGTTGTAGCAGTAATAGTAATAGTAGTATAGTTGTGATAGTAGTGATTGTTATTGTAGCAGTAGTAGTAACTGTAGTATAGTTGTAGTAGTAGTGATTGTTGTTGTAGCAGTAATAGTAATTGTAGTATAGTTGTAGTAGTAGTGATTGTTGTTGTAGCAGTAGTAGTAACTGTAGTATAGTTGTAGTAGTAGTGATTGTTGCTGTAGCAGTAATAGTAATTGTAGTATAGTTGTGGAGTAGTGATTGTTGTAGCAGTAGTATTAACTGTAGTATAGGTGTAATAGTAGTGATTGATGTTGTAGCAGTAGTAGTAACTGTAGTATAGTTGTAGTAGTAGTGATTGTTGTTGTAGCAGTAATAGTAATTGTAGTATAGTTGTGGAGTAGTGATTGTTGTAGCAGTAGTATTAACTGTAGTATAGGTGTAATAGTAGTGATTGTTGCTGTAGCAGTAGTAGTAACTGTAGTATAGTTGTAGTAGTAGTGATTGTTGCTGTAGCAGTAATAGTAATTGTAGTATAGTTGTGGAGTAGTGATTGTTGTTGTAGCAGTAATAGTAATTGTAGTATAATTGTAGTAGTAGTGATTGTTGTTGTAGCAGTAATAGTAATTGTAGTATAGTTGTGGAGTATTGTTGTAGCAGCAGTAATAGTAATTGTAGTATAGTTGTAGTAGTAGTGATTGTTGTTGTAGCAGTAATAGTAATTGTAGTATAGTTGTAGTAGTAGTGATTGTTGTTGTAGCAGTAATAGTAACTATAGTATAGCAGTAATAGTTATTGTTGTAGCAGCAGTAGTAATTGTAGTATAGTTGTGCAGTGGTGATAGTTGTTGTAGCAGTAATAGTAATTGTAGTATAGTTGTAGTAGTAGTGATTGTTGTAGCAGCAGTAATAGTAATTGTAGTATAGTTGTAGTAGTAGTGATTGTTGTTGTAGCAGTAATAGTAATTGTAGTATAGTTGTAGTAGTAGTGATTGTTGTAGCAGCAGTAATAGTAATTGTAGTATAGTTGTTGATGGAGTAGTGATTCCTGATGTAGCAGTAGTAGTCACAGTTGTAGCAGTAGTGTAGTAACTGTTGTACTTCCACAAGCCACTGATGCACTGCAGTGTAATAAAACATAATCTCTCAGAGAAATATAAGACAGGGATGGTAATATTATGTAAGCTCCTGTAAGAGATGACACAATGTGCTTTCTGTTGATCCGCCTTTGATGACCACATGATGACTATGCATAATGGAGGGATCAAAAGATCACAGATATATTATTATGTACAGAGAGAGACGGTTCTAGTTGAGCCCTGTTGAACATTTATTACACAGTCATCATCATCTACTAGCTAATAACTTTATGCAGAAGAGAGGATCTTGTATCTATTTTTATTTATTATTAATTTATTATTATATCAAATGTCTGTGGAGCTTATTGACCAGCTACACATCTTTTCAGAAGGGTTGAGTGGTCTTCTCACAATAGAAGGATGGACAGGAACACCTGTGGATGTCTTCAGATCTGAAGCAAGAGTGGAGCTTAGTGTTCTCCTCTCTCTCAAAGATGACAGCTCTAAGTGCTGTTCATGTGATGGGGACAGTTTCGGTGGTCTTGTAGGTTGTTAGAAATCCTACATTCTCTGTAGCTTTTAATATGTTTTTTTGGGGGGGGCTGGGTGGGACTCACATTGCTCACATAAGTGGGTTGTGTCTAATCTTATATCTAATCTCCTCAGAAGTACCTCCTGAAAATGAATAGCTTGGACTTAATGGCTACTTTGACTGGACATCAAATAAATGAAGGTTGGTCTGTACAGTAAGATGTATAATAATTAACTCAAATTACACTTTACTGTATACACATAATCATGAAACAACACTAAAATGCAATGATAATTAAATATGACTATATGGTGCAAACAAGATAATGTCTCTTTATAAAGTTATGCAAAAGTTTGAATAAATTTGGGGCCCTCTCTGGTGGAAATTAGTAAGTGCAGAAGAACGCTGGTTGTGTCATGTTAGTATTATAGCATTCTTGTGTACAGTTACTGCTCTCGCACATTTTGCATGTGTTACTACTCTTGCGCATTTTGCCTGTGTTACTGCTCTTGCGCATTTTGCCTGTTACTGCTCTTGCGCATTTTGCCTGTGTTACTGCTCTTGCGCATTTTGCCTGTGTTACTGCTCTTGCGCATTTTGCCTGTGTTACTGCTCTCGCGCATTTTGCCTGTGTTACTGCTCTCGCGCATTTTGCCTGTATTACTGCTCTTGCGCATTTTGGACAGGTCTTACTGTCTGTTCACCTATTGTAACGGTTCCTTGTCTTTTTGTACCGTATGTACTATTTATCTTTTTTCTTTAATAAATTAATTTAGGATTCTACAGCGGGATCATTTGTAAGGTGTAGCACAGTGGTCTGGTTGCGGAACAGATTTAGGTGCGGCCAATTGTTCTCTATGTAGAGAATTTTAGACCTATTTTCCATTCTGTCAGCACCAGCGACGCTCCGCTCACAAGACTGGTTCCTTAACCTCCAGCCCACCAGCCAATAACTGCCCCTAAAACAGGAGAAGCCTGGGAGATGGGTTTTGTGGCACAATGGCAGGCCACATTGGTCTTTTATAAACTGTAGGCTCAGCCAGGAATGGGTCATCTGGGGCAACGGCGGGAAATGGTGGTCCCTTAAATGCTGCACACCCTTCCATCACCTTTGAAATACCTGACCACTACCATGAATACAGCCGGCTGGCTACTGGCTCATGGACTGAGCTGGCCCCCTTGTAAGGTGATTTGGAGATTCGGACTGCAGGTGAGTTAGTCCCAACTAGGCACACCTTTACGTAGTTTAATGTCTCATGTCAAATTGCAATACCTGCCATGTGTCTTTGTTACAGCCAGGGTCAGTAGACCGTTTGGTGGTTTAGCTCCATGTGCCAGTGATACTAACGATTTGGTTTACAATGTAACCGTTACATTAGTCCACTTAGAAAATCACCAAAGTTCAACAGAGGCGCCCAAACTTTGCCATATGACCCAATACATATAACATATTTCATCACCACTGGTGGGGATGTTAGCTAAATCCCATATGCACTTCCTCTGTAGATGTAATAAGTCGGCAAGGCACATTTGGGTGGGTAAAAGATAATGGAAAGCAACTACTGTAAAAAAATTAATAAATAAATACATAAATAAATAAATAACACAGGCATGGATGAGTCCCAGAGAGGGCGTGTGTGTTTGAGCAAGATAAATCAGAGTGGTTGAAAAGCCTTACTGCTCAGGAATAACAATAATACCAGGCTTAAGATGAAGGCTTTTAGCTCAAATGTCAAATCCTCTCTCGGTAAGGACCATCTAACTCGAGCCAGTTCAGTGAAAACAGATTGCTCGACACGGGAACAAATCCCACCGAGTCACATTCAATCATCAGTCACAGGAAGGCCAGTGCTCCAGTGGCTTTAGGTAGGAATATCAAAGGAATGGACTTTCATATGCCTGGCTTTGGCGTATAGAGAATCACAGGGCGACTGTGTCAGCGGAGGCACCTCCAGACCTTGTAGTTAAAGATTGATCAGTTGTGATGTTCTATGCTGTTTTACAGTAATTATGCCCTTTAATGCCCTGCCTTAATGACAGGTAGGGCTCATGCGAGCTGACAGGTGTAATTGCTGTTGGTTCCAGAGGCCTGAGCTCCGGCTGCATGGAATGCTGATGTACACCGCCGGCTTCAAAGGGCAGCAATTAGAAAAGAAAGTGCCGTACAAAAGGCGGGTAGCGGGTTACTTCATATACCTAATTGGTCTGCCAAAGGTATAAGGTTTGTTTGTTCTGCTCAGACTGTATGACTCATGGGTAATGCTATGTCCTCCTGCGGTCTGTCAGGCCGGCTAAAGGTCGCGCCCTCGTCTACCGGCAACAATGAATGAGGGCACTTGGTCGTAACCCGTAACTCAGCGAGCAGCATGAAGATAGCTATCTGCGGCTGTGGGTGCCACTCATATTGGAGAGCGCAGGTGGTCCTGACTTTGTGAGGACGACGGGGAAATGGCTTGGGCTGACAGAATAGCCTACTAAGAGGATCATGAAGTGACTGCTGCGGGAGACTGACACAGGGCTGTTTCTGGAGCTCTGGGGGCCCCCAGAGAGATCCTGTACGGGGGTTGGGGGGGTCACTAATGACCCCAAGTGGCTCGTTTGGTGGGCAAGGTAGTTTAATGTGATCTACATGTTTAAATGTGAATACAGTAAAACAATAACTCAAAGGGGATGAAGGGAAACATGTAACTAGTGCTGTTGTAAGCATGCCCAGGAGGAGACTTTCAGGTTTAATGACTAGGAAACCGCCTCTCTGGTGATGTATCTTGAAGGCAGGTTTGAGGCGGATACTTGAGGCGGATACTTGAGGCCCAGTACATCAGATGACTAATGCAGAACAAAGCCAGATAGCATTATTGCTTGGAAGCTGAATATCCTGTCTATGCTATTAGCATCTTCATGCATGGCTTGCATTCAGGACTTCTTTAGTGCACTGGTGGGTGGGGTTGGGAGAGGGTTACATGACGTATTTATGAAATGCATGCTGGGTATTGTAGTAAGAGAACACATATGGATGGATAAAAGCAGAAATATGAACCAAACTGTCAATAAGGCTGCGAAATATACAAATGATCATGTTATATTTATTATGCCACATAATAGGCATATAAGAAGGTGGGGCTGTAGTGCAGTGGATGGTGCAGTCACCTTACAACAAGTTGGGTCTGGGTTTGATCAAACAGGTGGGCGTCCCTTCTGTGTGGAGTTTGCACTTTCTCCCCATGTGCACATTTTGGAGCATTTGGTTTTCTCCCACAGTGCAAAAACATACAGTTTTTTGGGTTGGAGATGCTACATCATTTCTTTGGTGTGTGAGATGTGTTCGTGACTTGTCCAGGAGGTTTCCTGCCTTCTACCCAAAGAGTGCTGGAATAGGCTCCAGCACAAACCCCAGTCCTCTACATCCCTGAGCCTCAGAGGGTGGCTTAGATAATTCATTAAACAAATAATATTATTCTGACAATATTGTGGAAGCTTGTTCTTCCACCAGGGCACCATTAAAAAAGCTTACCTTAAAAGGCTTGAGGTACAGATCAAGTTTTGACCAGGTAGGATGGAACTGGTTAATATTTGGCTTTGTAGTCAGCCAATAGGAGACAGCTACAGGAAGGCATTCTGCTTTCAAGATAAGTGGAGTGAATAGCAGCTTGATTAGGCATGGACTGGACAGGTTTCTGGGTGTAGGCCCCATCAATTTTCAGAAACTCCTGCATCAAAGAATTGGTTGTAACCTCAGGCTCCTTGTGGTGCTGCACAAGGATGATGGGGTTATAAATTCCTGCGGAGTGAGTGACGGGATTCATAGATTGAGAAGAGGTGGTACAGTGCAGTGCATGTCTCATTCATGTGTGGAAAAGTGGTCCAATATGTGACCAGCTTGCAAATCGGTATAGGTGTCTGGAAAGCAAAAGTGATATTGTAGTGCAGGAACATCAATACAATCCATGCTTCCCTAATACCATCATGCTTTTGGCCCAAATCTGGCCCACGTTCCCCGTTTACATCTGGCCCACTTGCCACATTGATTGACAACACATGTACAGGCCACGCCAAGTTTTAGGGCATGGGCCATGTTCACATCAGATCAGAGCTATGTGTTAGCTATGTGTTACAGCAGCCTGCTGTATTTGCACCAGAAGTGGACAATATCTGGCTTGAAGCATGTGGGCCACTTTTTGCTCACATGCTGTCTGCCAGTAGGCAGCACTACTGTACCTGGGCCAGAGGTGGACCAGTTCCGTTTTGGTACAGGTGGGCCAACTTTGACTGCAGATTGCCAGTCACCCAGCAGTGCTGTATGCATCCACGTACCAGCCGGGTTTGTTCTTCTACTCCTTCCTCAGTGAGTAATGACTCCGGTAACAGAGGGCTCCAGTAATGCATTCTGCTGCTTTCCCCAATCTAACACACCTCTTTTATTACCAGAGCTAATTATCAAACTCGTACTTGTTAATGACGAGCGCACATCTTCATGTCCTGAATGCTGACTATAGAGTGCCTGAGACTGTTTGAGTAGCAACAAGCATCATCTCATTACTGTCTTCTCACGCACAGGACAAATCAGCAAATGGAATTACAACACCGAAGTCTTATGACCAGCTACAAAGCCAGAGGTCAGGATTTGTTTGTGTGAGTCGGTAGAACACCTCTTCAATGATCCTGCACGTCTACAGCAATCATAAGCAATACCACACGCTTGGCTTTGTCCGTCTGTCCGTCTGTCCACAGGTCTGTTTGTCTACTGCTTCATGTGCTACTTTGTCCATCCATTTGTGTGTGTGTTCGTCCATCTGCACATCTGTTCACCCGTGACTGTTTTTCAGGTAGTTACCGTCACATAATGATTTTAGTGCTGTATGAGGGCCAGAGCAGGCTAGGAGTGCTGGGCAGAGAGCTATAAGCCACACCCACACAGCTGTCAGTTAGATCTAGAATTTGATCATATTTATATCCTATATTTTGTATTCAAGCTTTGCTGGATGTTTATTATGACGCTCCAGATTTGTATCATTCAAACTACTATGTAATTACCATGTGCCCTCTTGTTTTCAGTCAGCATGCACTCAGTAAACCCTTTGAATTATTTGTCACTGACCAATAAATGGCCGACATATTTCATCATATTATAAACTGGGTGGATTAAATGACTGAGTACAAACGCTTAAGTGTCTTGGAGTCGCTTTCAATCATCAGATTCATCCACTCAGGGGACCAAAGTGGCAACACATTACAGTAAAGGTAGGTCTATTAATGGTACTTTACAGTAATATGCTTTACTGAATCATTCAGTAATGTAGCAATTCCCCATTCGTTATTTTATTTAATTATTTATTTACGGCATTTAGCTGAAGCTCTTATCCAGAGCGACTTACAAGGGTATTCATATTACAGGGAGGCCAATGTAGTGTTTGGAGTCTTGCCCAAGGACTCTAATTGGTGTACCACTGCATAGCCACCAAGACCAGGATTCAAACCCCAGTCTCCCACATGTGGTGGTGCCTCCTGGTGGGTAGGGGTGTTATCAGCTGAGCTACACCGACCGGACATTATTATTAAGTCCATGAATAAATAAAAAACTGAGGTTCATTTCACCTTTATATGTAAATATTGGTTATGTGATATTTATTAAACATTGTTGTGCACTTACGAAGTAGTTTATAAGAGACATGTGCATGTACAGCATATACACATACACATATACACATGTGTATATGCATATAATGGGCCATGATTAGTTGGAACAGTGAACCACATAAACATGCAGGGTAACAACTCTCTAGGAGCAGATTAGAAACTCAATTATATGTGCATTAAATATTGATTAATTGAGACATTAGTTAATTTAGTATGGATTATAAACTACCTAATGAAATTTTATGTCCTATTTTTATCATTAGTTTATGATAAAAATAGGACTGATTAATTGCTGCATTACTGAACTATTTATTCATGTCTATCTGTACACTGCATGCAATTACACACTTTCACCAGAGAGGTCTCCAAATCCCCCAATATCTTATATATTGCACCTTTTTGTTTGTTGTCTGTAGAAAAGATAGGATAATCCTTTATTAATCCCACAGTGGGGAAATTTGCAAGCAGTTACAGCAGCACAGAGGAAAGAACAGAAGTGTCAGGAAATATACAAATAATGAATCAAAAGAAGAAATCTAAAGATCTATATACAAAAAGTACAGAAAAATATACAAATAAAATACTTTAAAATTTAAATCCAGAGGACAAGATTATGCTATGCAAAAACATATCCTCACTTCGTTTAACCGGAGATGTCCAATGTGACTGTATTTCCTTCCTAAAACAAATGTTTAAATAAATATTGTAATTATGGAACAGAGTATGAGAAATTTCCAATTGAAAAAAAAAAAACATATTGTTGCATGTATCTCCATTTTTGGTGATTTGTACTTCATCATCATCGGCATCATTTGAACACAGCAGCTTCTTTTACATTGTGTGAACAGTTCACGATGAATGGAGCAACAGAAATGGTGCAAAGCTGCTGGGAAAAAAAGTCTGGTTCCATTCACTCACATTCAAATGAAATGAGGTTTTTGCCGTCCCCTCTGAAGCTGCCATTACAGATATTACAGATGAGCTAACGAGTTTGTGAAAACCCGTAAAGGAGATTGTCATATTCAGCACGTGAAGTAGGTCACTTTCCAACTCACTACTACGTTGATTCTAAAACCGATGAAAGCTGCAGCACGCTTACAGTGGCAGTGAGAGCGCTGTCTTTACATAAGAGCCCCTCCGTCTGGGCCTGCTCTTTCACCTTTCGTACCCTCATGAATGCAAGTATATATAGAGTAGAGCTGATCCCAGATCAGCGCTGTCGCTCTCACTCTGACCCATATGGGCTGGGAAGCCCATTAAGGCCCTCTCGGATCATTAACGTGCTGTAAATCCAGCCAGCAACAGGTGGTGATGATTAGGATCTACACACAAAGTCCGGCTTTAAAGCGCTGCTAAAACGTCTTACCCCGGCCCTGCCAGCTCCAGGGCGCAGCCCATTCGTCACTGTAATTGTCACTTGCCTGAGGTGTCTGTGCAAATATTTGGTCATGAATGCAGACTTTATGGCTTCAAAACCACACGACCCCCACTGACCTTCCACGGTTTGTTCCACTGGGCTGAGTAAACAAAGCCGTCATGTCCAGTCTCGGTCAGGCCGTACGTTAGAAGCAGGTTTCTTTTACCATCAGTGTTTTGAAGTGTTAACATAATGTCCTCTCAGGAACGTTTAGTAATTAAATGTGTCAGAACTACAATTCAGTTTGTCCTGCAGATGATCAAGCGCTGCCCAGGCTTTGTGAAAGCTATCGGCTTCTGTATCTTGGGCTCTTACTGCATGTAATCTTGGATTTGGGTTTCTTATAAAATCCCACAATCCAGGCCTGACAGGCTGAGGAGATTTGCAGCGCACATGTGTCAAAGGTGCGAGCTGGCTCAGTCGTTCGCTGACATCTAAGAACGCTTTGATTTCACTGGAGTGATTTTATTAAGATGTCCAGGTATAGTTGTACTAGAACATATGACTATATGGAGCTTGTTTTACCTTTGTTTACATCTCAGCTGGTGAATTACGGAGTCCGTGTGGGAGCCACGGTTGGTTCTGGACATTGGTACCTTTGGTTCTCGAATGTATCTATTATACAGTCACATACAGTGCAATACACTCATCATCAAAAGACGAGTAGCACCTAAAAGGAAGAGTGGGACTGTAGTGCTATAGGGAAATGAGGTAAAGGTTACCAGGAACAATAAATGATGATACATTAAGACTGATATGGGGAATATTTATTGAGCTACACATACAGAAGTAGTCTACGACCCTTCCTTGCTCAGGAAGCCACCCAGCTGCTTGTCCAGTCTCTGGTCATTTCAAGGCTAGACTACGGCAACTGGTCTTCCTCTGCGGGCCATCAGGCCCTTGCAACTTGTCCAGAACGCTGCAGCTCGTCTCATCTTCAATCTTCCAAAGTTCACCCAAGTCACTCCACTGCTGCACTCCCTTCATTGGCTTCCACATCATGCTGGCCTACAAAGTCAAGAATGAACCAGCGCCTCCCTACCTTATGGCAATGGTGAAGAGTCGAGCTGTACCTCGAGCCCTTCGAGCTTCAAGTACAGCTCGACTCGACCCACCATCCCTGAGGACACATGGAAGACAAGCGTCCAGACTCTTCTCTATCCTGGCTCCCAGATGGTGGAATGAACTCCCACTGGGCGTCAGAACAGCGGAGTCTCTCACAGTTTTCAAACGCAGAGTGAAGACCCATCTCTTCGTAATGCACTGAAGTGAGTGAGCTCTAGTAGAGGTGTAAGTTGTGTGTATTGTGTTGCACTTATAATGACCTTTTCTCCTCTATAGGAATGAGCACTGGGCTGGGGTTGCCAGGTAGTGCTTTACTTGCTCTAGGTCTGTGTATTAATCTCAAGGTACCAGCACTGGCCCCCTATTCGGGTAGTGTCTGAGCTCGTGGTGAGTTTTAGGCTCTACACTTCCTAAACTAGCTGGAATATTATCCAACGGAACACTAAGCACGGTTGTAAGTCGCTCTGGATAAGAGCGTCTGCTAAATACCCTAAATGTAAATGTCTCTCAGTCTGGTGTCGGCCACCATGTTTGCTAATGCAACATGCCAGACGTCTCCTTCTGGAGGTGTAGAGGTTCCTATTGGTGTCCTGTGATAATCCATTCCATGCAGCTTGTATATTCTCAAGATACATGGGATAGATATTCGTCCTGATAGGTTGTCACAGGTATCTGGAGCCATGCTGACTCCAGCACACCCACAGCTGCTATAGGGGGCATGGAGCAAACACAACAATCAAGGTGGTCCCACCGATGGTCAACTGGGTTCAGGTACAAGGAATCAGGGTAGTACCTGGAAGTCTTGGTCATGCTCTTCCAACCAGTGTCAGATATTTCTAGCCATGTGACATGTTGCATTGTTTTGCTGGAGGATCCCGTCCGCCCCAATGAATACAATCAGCATGTATGGGTGTATGTGATCTGCAAGGATGGGTTCATACCCAAATCGGTTGAGAGCACCGTGAGAGCACGGACCCAGAGAATGCCACGACAGCACGACTTCCTTTATGAGCTACGTGCGCTGCAGTCGAAACTAGGAATAGTATGTGACTCGACTGTGTAGAACATAGCCTATCTGGTGCACAGGTCACAATGCATTTTCACACAATGCGTATTAATTTCAGCAAATTCAGCAAATAAAGAAAAAACAAAGGAACAAATGAATAAAAATGAATGTTTTTCACTTAAAAAAGTAAAACAATAAAAATAAACCTGTACTTGGCCTGGGGCTGTGTTGCAGGATAGCTGAGTGCCGATTGAAATAAAAACTAAAGAAAACTGGAAGTGAAAATGCCAGGTGGTTTATTGTGTCCAAGTTTTCAAGTGCAGTGGAATCAAAACCCCCCAAAAATAATCAAATATGGAAAAACCCAGAAACTAAAAAGAAAAGAAAAAAAAACAAATTAACTAAACAAGTGGATACAAATATATCCAATAGGTTCTCAAACATAGCACTTCTAAAAAAACAGATGCACCCCCAAGCCAGTCCTCCCAACATGGCTGCGGTCTGCTATTTAAATAGCCATTAAGCTGTTGGATTAGCACAACTACAGGTAAGTTACAGGTAAGTTTAAAACTGGAAACATTCATCCTTAACCTGTCCAAAGAAGCCATATAACCTGCCCCATTTAGCATGGAAAATGGATCAATCCAGTTGTGATCCAACCCCCAGACTGCATATCCCAACAGAACTCGGGGGTCGGGTTCTTCGACTTATGGCAGGCTGCCGGCCTGCTGTAACAAACAGGTGAGACAAACTCCTTTAAACCCACAGTATCCATTATAAATTCTCTCTCCCCATGGAACGGACGAGAGCTCCGTTACAGGGTGCCAAACTTTTGCACATGACTCTTATATAAATAAAGTAATTATATAAAATCATAATTGAGCCGCATTGTACTATTATTATTGAACATATTGAGCTCCAAAGACATGTAGGTTCGCTGGTGGATCCGATAGTACATAAATGGCTGTATTTGGGTTGTAGACATCTTGATCCCTGGTTCCCATCACCACCACTGTAAAGAAATCTGAGTCTAAAATGGTTCTATGCTGGTTCTCTACAATGAACCACTTCACATCAGGATACCTTATCCTACAACTCAACAACTGACCTATACAGAAACTTCGGAGGGTGTAAATTTCAAAACATTAAAAGCTCCTTTGGTGAACCAAACTTGGTTCTTCTATGGCATCAGCCTGTAGAGCCGTTCTGATGCTAGCAGTCTAGTATGAAGCTACAGGATCAAATAAGCTCAACTATGAAGAGCATGGCTTGAATGCACCGCCCGAACAGCTTTGGGTCATGTTACTTTCACCTACTCGCTCTGAAGCATGTTTGCAACGCAGGCCTGTTAATTCACCTCCACTCTGAGCAGAGTCTTTGATGTGAAAGGCTTTTCATGCTGGTAAAACAATCCAGTGGGAGATGAAAGCTTAAAGATGGTGAACCATCTGCTTTGAAAATGTTCTCGACATACCAAAATGCCAATCACTTCGGAAGACGCTGCAATATTTAAATCAACCAAGTTTACTCATTACGGTTCGTGAGCCTGATCAGGAAAGGTACAGGGAAGGAGCTTCCTCGTTCCTCCGCTGCTCGTGTTATGTTACAGATTCATTAGGCGCATGAAGTTGATAAATTACTAACATAACAGCGTGCTCCAGTGCTGCAAATCATCTGTCCGAAAAAGGAAAGGCAATAACATTAATTAGAGAAAATCACGTCCGTGCTGAGATCGGTTCACACTTTGATTAAAAGCTTAGTGCCACAGCAGAGTATTGTATTATTGAGAAGAACAAGGAACGGATATTGATACAAGACAAATGGCATAAAGGTGAGATCATGGCTACCAACACTGTGATCCCATCATGGGGCGGCTTTAAAGGGGAATTCCACCAAAATAAACTCAAGCTCTTACAAACCGTAAAAGTGCATATCAGTGCTGTCCAGAGAAAAGCATGCACCTCCATTTTTGTTGTTTTTTTATTTTTATGCATCATTTAAACACAGCAGCTGCTGTTTACACTGAGTGAGAATTTCATGACCAATGGACCAACAGAAACGGCCCAAACCTGCTTGGAGAAGAGTCTGGTTCCATAGACTTACATACAAATGATGGTGGGTTTTTAGCCTCTCCTGTAAAGTTGCCATTGTATACTAACAATATCTATAATGAATTAGGGGGTCAATCCAGTGCCACCCACCACCCACCCAGTCTCAATCTGTGGATGTAGATTGGATGAAGTTGATGTTAGCTTTTATATCCCGTTCCCACTTAAATGACATTGTAGTTGCAGTTGCACCGAGACACGTGTACAATCGCTTGCACATACAGGGGTTGGACAATGAAACTGAAACACCTGGTTTTAGACCACAATCATTTATTAGTATGGTGTAGGGCCTCCTTTTGCGGCCAATACGGCGTCAGTTCGTCTTGGGAATGACATATACAAGTCCTGCACAGTGGTCAGAGGGAGTTTAAGCCATTCTTCTTGCAGGATAGTGGCCAGGTCACTACGTGATGCTGGTGGAGGTTCGTCCTTCTTGGTGGTATGCTGACATTACCCTGGATACCGTGGCTCTTGATACATCACAAAGACTTGCTGTCTTGGTCACAGATGCGCCAGTAAGACGTGCACCAACAATCTGTCCTCTTTTGAACTCTGGTATGTCTCCCATAATGTTGTGTGCATTGCAGTATGTTGAGCAGAACTGTGCTCTTACCTGCTAACTGAACCTTCACACTCTGCTCTTACTGGTGCAATGTGCAATTAATGAAGATTGGCCACCAGGCTGGTCCAATTTAGCCATGAGACCTCCCACACTAAAATGACAGGTGGTTCAGTTTCATTGTCCAACCCTGGTAACTGCTTAAGGTGGAACAGGAATTTCAATAACAAGCTAACACTGATGAGAGCAGGCATACGTCACTTCTGCATCGTCCAAACAACCATGTCCGCTATTGGGTTAAAAAACAATCTCCTACAATGACTGCCCTTAACACCACCTCAAGGTCACCAATAACTGGAATGCTGTTGTGCCAGGCTGCCACTGAGGGAGCCGGTTATCTTGACGAGCCAGTGACGAGTCCCGCTTTTGTTTTGGTGGAGGCACCGTGGTCAGCGCCAAGATGGAACGGTTGGGTGTCACTCCACCTCCACCCCTACCGCACCATCTGCAGGAACTGTGTGAGAGTATTCAAGCTGCACGGGATGGATTACCACAGGACACCATTAGGAACCTCTACAACTCTATGCCGAGACGTCTGGTATGTTGCGTTAGCAAACATGGCGGCTCGACACCATACCGAGTCTACTTCTGTATGTGTAGCTCAGTAAATATTACCCATATCAGTCTAAATGTCTGATCAGGTATTGTACCTGGTAACCTTTACCTTCTCTATCAATAGCACTGCAATCCCACACCTCATTCTGGGTGCAGCTATTGTAGACATGTTATGTAATAACCCATTTACCTGGAGAGCTCTCAGAGTATTTATAGGCGTAAGACGTTCAGATGGTTCCTAACACCACCAATCTGAACAACTTAGACTTGTTTTTATGCATATTCAAGTTTCTTTAGAAGGAGCTCCTCACATCAAACCACGCTGAATTGCTTTGTTGGCATCGCAGCTCTTTAATTATGACGATCCAGTAAAATAGGTGGAATTTCCTTTCAAGTGGGCCTAGTGATTCCAAAAGCATCGGAGGAAAAATCACGAGGAGAGAGGATCGGACTTGGAGAGGAGAAAAAAGAAACAGTGGCTGTTTATTCTTTCAGCTTTTTGCTCCCTACTGGTCCATAACAAGCCATGCTGCCGGAGATGTTAATGAGCTCCGTGGAGAAGGAAACTCGGCACCAAACAAATATCCAGGCCAATTCTACAAACGAACAGAATCTTTGTACTGGCTCTTGTGTCTGTGTCCTTCTACTGAGAATGAAAAAAATCTAATTAAAGCCGGCAGCTGCTTTCTAAGCCACAACAGGGCGGGCTGACCACTTTCATTTCATTAAGAATCTTCATTGAGGCTTTTGGATTGAGCTTCTTCTTCACAAGTGGTGAACCCCTCGTAAGAACTGTGTGTTCAGCCTCCAGCTCGGAGCGACATCCAGACTCCCGTCCCTTGTTCCTAACTGATAGCAGGGTGTATGACCAACGCACAGCAGGCCTACTTCAGAGTTAAGAGAATAGAGACAGAATAAGTTGAGTCCCAACTCATTACACTATAGCAGGGCATAGAGGCTGGGCCAGTACGGCTGCTCTCAGGTATTCCAACCAGACTGTCTCAGGGTCCGCTCCCAGTGAGCGAGGGGGGCTTGTAGTGCAGTGAGGTAGCACAACTGCTGAGCTGCACAAAGACGAAAAGAGAAAATGCGATTTCAACAGACTGCAGTGCTGTTGGGAAGGAAGATAAAGGTACCAGAAAGAATAAATGATGATCTGTTTGACTGATATGGGTAATATTTACTGAGCTACACATACAGAAGTAGTGTGTCCCAGAATGGTGTTGGGTTGCCATGTGTGCTAAATTTCTTATAAAGTAAAATGTATGAAATGTTCTTAGTGACTCAGTGATAGTGTCCCTGGCAGTAATATGATATATTGACAATGATACTAAAGTGTCAGAGTGCAGTGGTATTAGTAAAAGGCTCATAGCTTGTTTGTCGCAGCATACCTGATAGCCTGTGAGCCTTTCACCAATACCACTGCACTCTGACACTTCAGTATTATTATCAATGTATCATATCATATCTCTCTCTCTCTCTCCTTCGCTCTCCTTCTCTCTCTCTCTCTCTCTCTTTTTAATTCTCTCTCTCTCTCTCTCTCTCTCTCTCTCTCATCATCTCTCTCTCTCTCACTCTCATTCTCCCTCTCTCTCTCTCTCTCTCTCTCTCATCATCTCTCTCTCACTCTCATTCTCTCTCTCTCTCTCTCACTCTCATTCTCTCTCTCTCTCTCTCTCTCATTCTTCATTCTCTCTCTCTCTCTCTCTCTCTCTTTCATTCTCTCTCTCTCTCTCTCTCTCTCTCTTTCATTCTCTCTCTCTTTCATTCTCTCTCTCTCTCTCTTTCATTCTCTCTCTCTCTCACTCTTATTCTCTCTCTCTCTCTCTCTCATTCTCTCTCTCTCTCTCTTTCATTCTCTCTCTCTCTCTCTCTCACTCTCATTCTCTCACTCTCATTCTCTCTCTCTCTCTCTCTTTCATTCTCTCTCTCTCTCTCTCTCTCTCATCATCTCTCTCTCTCTCTCTCTCTCTCACTCTCATTCTCTCTCTCTCTCACCAATAACTGTAACGGAGCCGGTTATCTTGACGAGCCAGTGACGAGTCCTGCTTTTGTCTTGGTGGAGGCACCGTGGTCAGCGCCAAGATGGAACGGTTGGGTGTCACTCCACCTCCACCCCTACCACACCATCTGCAGGAACTGTGTGGGAGTATTCAAGCTTCACAAGATGGATTATCACAAGACACCATTAGGAACCTCTATCACTCCATGCCAAGACGTCTGGCATGTTGCGTTAGCAAACATGGCGGCTTGACACCATACCGAAAGAGTCTACTTCTGTATGTGTAGCTTAGTAAATATTACCCATATCAGTCTAGATGTCTGATCAGGTATTGTACCTGGTCACCTTTACCTTCCCTATCAATAGCACTGCAATCCCACACCTCATTCTGGGTGCAGCTATTCTAGACATGTTATGTAATAACCCATTTACCTATTCAACACAAGGTAATTCAGTTTTTATAAGCAAAAAAAATATAAAATTTCTTTCTCTCTCTCTCTCTCTCTCTCTCTCTCTATATATATATATATATATATATATATATATATATATATATATATATATATAAATATATATATATATATATATATATATATATATATAGAGAGAGAGAGAGAGAGAGAGAGAGAGAGAGAGAGAGAGAGAGAGAGAGAGCGAGAGAGAGAGAGAGACAGAGAGAGAGAGAGAGAGAGAGACAGAGAGACAAAGAGAGAGAGAGAGAGAGAGAGAGAGAGAGAGAGAGAGAGAGACATATATTCAACACAAGGTAATTCGTTTTTCATAAGCAAAAAAATATTTAACATTTTTTAACAGTGATTAATGATTATGATTTTAATTACCCCGCATCTCGACTTACTCCCCAGTAAAAAAAGCAGGTTTTACTCTGTAACTGAGCTCTAGTCATCCAGAAGGCAGCAACTGGGCTCAGCCTGCACCTCAACCCTGATGCAATGCCTTGAAAAGTCTCTCCTTACATGTAGCTGTTGTAACTATGTAGCTACACATGTAATTACACATGTAGGTAATGCATTAATAACATGGTCTGGTGGTAAATGATAACTGGATGCTGTAAGTGCTTTTTCCTAGTCATATCAGACACATTGGCCCTACAGGACGCTGGCAGAGTACATCAGAACAAGGATAAAGCAACAACCTGTAAAGTAACAGAACAACAGTAAAGTGAGAAGCTCTACATCCCCCCGAAAACAGGCCCGTGCCAGAATCAAACCACAGACAGGGGAGCTGTTGGGCCTGGAGGGTGGGTGCAGTTTGGCACAGCATGCATCAACAAAGCTCAGTAGCAGCATATTTAAGTTGAGAAAGCCAGCTGAAAACAATCCCGCGTCCTGCATGTGTGAGATTACAGGAGGAAATGTTCAATGTATAATATTTTGACATATGAAAAACAGTATCAGGTTAAAGTATCACTTTCAGTGGTGTATTATTTCACTGGTAACTGGCTCATCTTGATAAACAGGCCTCCAGGTGGTAACCTCAGGCCAGTCAGGGGGGTTACTGCACCAGCTTGATGCTCGAAGACAAAGGGTTTGTGATGTACCATTGGACTGGTTTAATGGCAGGCAGATTGGGCATGTATTCATATATTCATGTTCCTAAATGACCTCTATTGGTTTTGTTTTCTATTGCTATTTTACATTACAGTCTATGGTGAGTGTCCACTGTTCGTCCAAAAAGGGTGGGAGACGTGTTGCAAGCCAAAGTCCCTGGACATGCCGATCTGATGGGTCCCAGGTGGTTGCTAAGGTCCTGCTAAGCCTTCGCCATTGTACTTCTGGTGGTGTGCAGTTGCATCTGGTCATACGAGTCTATCCAGCAGTGGCTAACATCCCAGTCTACAGGGAATTCCCCTCAGAATTGTACCAGGTGGGGCATCCACCAAATCTGCCCATGCTGAGCAATTCTTTGATATGAGAGAGTCTGAACCTTGATGTGTCCTACATCCAGACATGTCCAGTCCAGGCCAAATCTCGTCACAGTTGTTATTGGTGCTCCTGGAGGTATTACACATGCTATGAGGTAGGATTCGTTCACAGGTGACTGATTTTGTGTCTGGTGGGTTTATGTGCTAGTATGTACAGGGGTTGGACAATGAAACTGAAACACCTGTCATTTTAGTGTGGGAGGTCTCATGGCTAAATTGGACCAGCCTGGTGGCCAATCTTCATTAACTGCACATTGCACCAGTAAGAGCAGAGTGTGAAGGTTCAGTTAGCAGGTAAGAGCACAGTTCTGCTCAAAATACTGCAATGCACACAACATTATGGGTGACATACCAGAGTTCAAAAGAGGACAAACTGTTGGTGCACGTCTTGCTGGTGCATCTGTGACCAAGACAGCAAGTCTTTGTGATGTATCAAGAGCCACGGTATCCAGGGTAATGTCAGCATACCACCAAGAAGGACGAACCTCCACCAGCATCACGTAGTGACCTGGCCACTATCCTGCAAGAAGAATGGCTTAAAGTCCCTCTGACCACTGTGCAGGACTTGTATATGTCATTCCCAAGATGAACTGACGCTGTATTGGCCGCAAAAGGAGGCCCTACACCATACTAATAAATGATTGTGGTCTAAAACCAGGTGTTTCAGTTTCATTGTCCAACCCCTGTATATGTGTCTGTAAGAGATGAACGCTGTATGGAATACAAATTGATAAATACTTTATTCCCAGATAATCTCAGCAATCCTTGGCCACAGTAAACATAAAACAAGGAGCAGTCAGCTGGATGTGTTGAACCTACAGATTAAAGAATACCAGTTATTCTATGGGGGTAAATTGCAGGTACGGCCAAACGACAATAACAGCTAAATGGAATTATACATAGCGGAGAGCAGGAATTCTGGGATCCTCTACAGGAGATGGCCACTCTGCGAAGATGCTGTGATGTGGAGTGTTTGTTCCAGCAGGCTCCCATACAGACCAGAAGAGATGAAAGTCCTGGTGCGTCTCATATGTTCAGCTTAATAACCTAAGATGTGGGAAAAGGCCCAGCAACACTTTGTGGTATTTTTCACAAGTTTGTTTTCAACTCGGAGCATTCCTCTCTCTGGGAACTCAAAGGCACTGCAGCTTTTTTGCCTCTGAGCTGGTTTGCACTCGCCCCGTCCCTCCGGTTTGAAGCTGAGCCCTCAGATAGCCCTCTCTCATCTATCCTCGCAGTCCTTTCACACCGACCAGCCGCGCCTGCATGACCGGAATACCCAATGCTGATGCTTAAAGGATGAGAGAGGACGAGAGGGAGGGAGGGGGGCAAAGAGATAGAGAGAGAGAAAGAGACTCATCTGAACATCTATCACTCTCTAAACTTCCTCATACCTCTCTCTACTTATCAGAGCACTCCAGTCTTCCTTGGAAAAGGGTTGTTGCTCAACAGTAGAAGAAAAGGCGTGCACTGTATCTTTATCTTGTCAGTTGGCGCTAAGCTGGCTCACATCTCACTGCGGAGCAGGTTCTGAAAATGCAAGGCCGCTTTCTTTCGACCCTTCAGCGCTATCCTCCCTTCTTGGCAGTGAAAGTACACTCTGTCACCCTCATACACGCCACGGGTAAGAAGGCCAGGACAGGCAATGGCCTAAGGACGGTCCCCCAAAAGCCATCATGGCCGTCTGCTCACAGTAAACATATTTATCTTCGGTGAACAGAATCTTTTCCCTCTTCTCCCCCCCAACCACACATCCCCACCCTCCCCTTTCAAGCCCTGCCACTAGCTGGGGAGCAGATTCAGTTCGTTTTCATCACACCAACCAGGGCAAAGCTTGCCGGGCTGCTGCAAGAGTGCACCAACACAGCAGCCTGATTTATATTCTTATAAAGCAGATTCGGATAGTAGCAACGAATTTCCACAGCGGAGCATGTTCTGCACCGAGGCCGCCGTGAATATGAAGTAGACTTGGGCCGGCTCTGGATCAATACGACGCAGAATGTTCCCCCGAGTAATAAAGGAAATGCTTTTACTGACCTGCGACTACCATGCAGGATCCAATGACCACAAACAACGGCCCAACTGCAGCTTATTACCGGGGTACTAATCTACAGGCCTCCTGGAAAACACATCCACTGGAAATTACACAGAGGCCTCCACAACTAACTATATCATTTTCAGTGTTTAGTGTGTCCACCCTTCGCCTCTATTACAGCTTTCATTCTTTCCAGGAGACTCACTTTCAGCGTTTCTAGCCAATCTGCAACCACACCTCCGGAGTTCGGTCCGCTGGTTGCATTTTCTGCTTCCCACTGAGTGATTCCAGATCATTCCAGAAGTAAATTTAGACTCATCAGTTAATAAAACCTTACCTCAGGTGCACTACTGTACTCCTGACTGCTTGACAGCTACACATCCTTTCAGACCCAGCGCTAAGGTGTCGTCTCACGGTGGCAGCATGGACAGGAACATTCTGTGGATGTTAACATTTGCCAAATGCCAAGCATTTACTTTTTTTTAAAGGGACCGGAAAAGGAAATTAGACAACTACATTCCTTAAAAGAACGACAAGAATGCTGCACAGCCTAAATGGATCCCACTTCCTGATAGATTGTGGTTGCTATGGGAAAAACAAGGGATGAATAAATGACACAGAGATGTGGACAAGTCCATGATCACCTGGGTCTTGGACTACCTGTCTGGAAGATCCCAGTATGTGCGGCTAGGATCCTGCCAGTCTGATCGCCTGGTCAGTAGCACTGGAGCACCACAGGGAACTGTGCTCTCCCCTTCATCCTGGACTTCCAGTACAGGTCAGTATGGCTGTGGACTCGAGTTTGGGGATCTGCCCTGAGTGGGTACGTGCAGTTTGGTGGCTGTAGGCTAAAGGAAACAATAGAGTTTGAATGAGGGTGAAATGAATGGGACTCTATGGGAGAAAGAAGGACAGAATAAATGGATAAACAGATGAGTGCAGGTCAGACCAACCTTAAATTCGTGCCTGGGGGTCTGCCCTGAGATGGTGTATTTTCCACCCCATTCATTTTAATGTATATATACATATTAGTCTCAATCAAACAGAACATTTCAGACTTGTAATTGGTTTTAATATCTCAAAAACTGTGGGACTAGTTAGCGATAATCTCTTGACCAAGAAGAAGAGGAAGAAAAAGAAGAAAGAAGAAGAAGAGTTAGAAGAAAAACAAGTAAGAAGAAGTGGAAGATGAAGAAGAAGAAGAGGAAGAAGAAGCTTAGCAAGAAGAGAAAGAGGAAGAAGAAGAACAAGAACAAGAAGAAAGAAGAAGAAGAAGAGGAAGAAGAAAAGAAGAAGAAGAAGGAGAAAAGAAGAAGAAGAAGAAGAAGAAGAGGAAGAAATGAAGAAGAAGAAAAGAAGAAGAAGAAGAAGAAGAAGAAATGAAGAAGAAGAAGAAGAAGAAAAAGAAAATGAAGAAAAGAAGAAGAAGAAGAAATGAAAGAAGAAGAAGAAGATGAAGAAAGGAAAGAAGAAGAAGAGGAAGAAATGAAAGAAGAAGAAGAAGAAGAAGAAGAGGAGGAAGAAGAAGAAGAAGAGGAAGAAATGAAGAAGAAGAAGAAGATGAAGAAATGAAGAAGAAGAAATGAAAGAAGAAGAAGAAAAAGAAAAAGAAGATGAAAAAATGAAAGAAGAAGAAAAAGATGAAAAAGATGAAGAAATGAAAGAAGAAGAGGAAGAAGAAGAAGAAGAAGAAGAAGAAATGAAAGAAGAAGAAGAGGAAGAAGAAGAAGAAGAAATGAAAGAAGAAGAAAAAGATGAAGAAGAAGAAGAAGAAGAAGAAGAAGATGAAGAAATGAAAGAAGAAGAAGAGGAAGAAGAAGAAAAAGAAGAAGAAATGAAAGAAGAAGAAGAGGAAGAAGAAGAAGAAGAAGAAGAGGAAGAAGAAGAAGAAGAAGAAGAAAAAGAAACACTGGATGACTGGATGATATTTTGCCAACCACAGCCATGATAAAATAGACTTTAATCTGATCATCTAAAATGGAAAAAACAACAAAACCAATCTGACAGCACAATCCCACAGTATTTCAGAAATAAATCTTTTACAGATCTGGTTAAAACCTGTTAATGTATCATTTCCTGTTAGTTAGTCAATACTTAATCTCAAGTGTGACCAAATAAAAGACTGATCTTAAGAACGACAGTAAAGGAAATGATGGCCCCGGTTACAGGCTGTCTGAATGGGCCAGAACACTAAACCTTTAAAATGAGTGAGTGAGACCAGCAAGACGAGTTTTAGAGACTCCTGTAGTGAATTCCAGCTCACCAGGACACCGTAGTTCAAAGCAGATCTAAAGCCGGAGGTCGTGTAGATGGTCATTAAGGTCCCTACTAAAGGACTTATAAATGAGTTCAGTACAGAGAACCGACATACCATAAACAACACTGTGGTTCCTCTAATTAACATAAAGCCTGCACTGATAAAACAGGATGGTAAACAAGCCGACTTGGTATTAATATTCACACCCCCAAAAAAATGTATTCAGAGACAATGGAGCAGTGAAAATGGTGGACCGTGTAGAGAAATAGCTGCTGTGAAGGTCATGTTGGCACTGTTCATACCCTTTCCAAGGAACCAAACTGGACATGACTGGTGCGCATCTTTGAATAAGGCTAAAGCAGCTTCCTGTTTACCAGCTTCTTAATCTAATGCTCTATTCCACCTTAAATGCAGCAGCTTGTACAAAATAAAACTGTGACACCCCTTAAATGAAAACGATGCTAAATAAAATCCTGGACAGCTTTAATTCAGAGTTTGTTCTGCACATCTCACAGTTTCTCAAACTCTTGTACAATATGGAGCAGCTTTAGTCAGCATTCAACACTGAAGAGACTAAATAGAGGTGCAGCTCCACCTTTATTAGCATCACAACCCCAACCGTAGCCTGTAAGCAGCAGCCATGCTGTGTGATTGTATCAGTGTATGTGGGTTGAAGCTCTAGACCATCTGAGAGCTTCATAGTGAGACAGCTGTAATCTCCTGTGTGCAGATGTCCTGATGGAAAGCGAGTAGCTAGTACAGCTAACGTTAGCGACTAGCGAGCCTCAAGTAACTAGCATAGCTAGCTAAATAGTATGAGGGCGGAGCTTGTTCACACAGTCTCATTTTTTTCCTGTCTGTGTTTATTTCGACTTGTTGCTAATGTCTGTACCTCGCTATAAACCAGCCAATTAGAGCAGAACTCTTAAAAATATTGTGGCGAATGGCCGGCGCACGCAGGCTCTCCACATATCCGCATGACGTCGGTATGTGCCAAGGTCAGGACGGCCAATGAGAAGAGCTGGATTTGCATACGGCGGTGTTGGGTTGTTGCGGGACTTATAAACATGTTGTGTTGGGCGTTGCCAGGTAATTCTGTGATGTGTGTGTCGTTTATGTAAACAAGTGCTGTTGGGGATCTTATGGGTGTGGTAATGTGTGTGTGTGTGTACGTCCGCAGTTGCGGCCATTCAACAACCCTACAGGGGTCCTGTTCTCCTCTTTGGCTCCACCCACTTTTTCCCACCGCCGCGGCTGCGTCTTTTCCAACGCCACACTATGAATGAGGTCTACTCGAAAGGAAAAATCGTAGAGGTAAAAGTGGGTGTGTAAAACCGCTTCTGGACACTCTTCACCCCTAACAAAGTCAAATACCTCCTATCTAGAACATCAGAGAACAGTTTAACATGCTGACTAAATGCGTTCAATGGCTCCTTCTAGCAAACGCTCTCTATTGAACTCGGCCGCAGTGGAAGACGGCCGCCAGGGCTGACTGAGTGGCTGAGATAGCAGACAGGTCACTTCTAGCCCCATCGCTGCACCACGACCGAGCCCCAAAGCCCAGCACAACATCCCCCAAACAACATGCGCATGCAGCAATACCGTCCACACCAACGTGTTCATAACTGACCGCCTCTTATTGTGATTTCCATACGTCTTTGCACGTCCACCGTCGCTTATGCTTATTGCTGAAGGCTTCTGCGCAATTTATGTCAAATATGCGTTCTTCATGTTGCCTCGATTCTGACGCTGACAGATCGTGCTTAATGGCCGTTTTGACGGGAGGTGTAATAAATGGGAGGGTGGTCTCTGACTTATATCAGATATGCAGAGCGTTTCCACATGACTGTGTTGATGCATGCTGATACATTGAGCTTATATATTTTATTCATATGGAACAGATTTACACCTGAATCCAATCATTTCACCGCAGCACTTTTGTCAGCATATCAGAGTGAGGAATTGAAGCGTGGGCCCACATATGAGCCGTGGCAGTTAACGGGCTTTTTTTTTTCAGCTAAACAGGTTTTGCAAAAACTCTGCAGGGGGATAAGGAAGTCTGGGCGTCACACTTGGCAAGAGTTCACTTTTGCTTTTTCAATCACATTTTTTTACCATTTGTTTGACAGAAAACACTCATCGGCAAAAGAACAGTTGCACAGATTGCACTGCTATCGCCATGTGTCTCGGTATGGAGCTGTAGGGGTTGCTAATGGTGTCCTCTGATAACCCATCCCATGCAACTTGAATATTCCCACACAGCACTGCAGATTTTGCGGTAGGGGTGGAGTGACACCAGGCTTTCTGGACACGGATGGATTTGTTGATCGTCTCCACCAGGACAAGAGCGTCACTGAAGACGACCTGCTGTCATTCGGAGTCACTCCAGGACAGTCTGGCACGACACCATCTCATTCTTGGTGTTAGGGGTCGTCATAATGGTCAGCATGCATGTAGTCCTGCTTCGTTCATGGTGCTGGCCTTCACAGGATGACTCATGGAGGACATCACTGCTCGATGAATGTCCACAGTCATGGCTGTTGGGTCAGTCAGGTACAGCGATAAGGCCTGAGTGTGAAACCTAAAACATTCTCATGTCTCATAATATCAAACCTGCCCCCTGCCCCCCCTTTCTTGTTCCTGTTGGTCGATTCTTTCTGGGTGCAACTATGTTTTTGAACAATGAGTATAATTCAGTTACTGAGACGTAAATGAAGTTAGAGGGTTCAGATGTGTTTGTGGATTATAGAGGAATGTACTAACTCTGATGCTGAGAGGCGAGGAGGGGGTGCAACACAAATACAGCCTCAGGCCTGCCATAATTATTTCATTACTGCCAATAACAATAATTTCCCACAGTCTTTGGCTTGCACAATCCAGGGGATGTGAATTAAGTGCATCTTATCAGCGTATAAACAGCAGAAATCACACTATACTTATGAAAACAAAAACAGGTCTGACAGGTGCTGTATCACCTTTAGGGGTTTATTTGTTTGACCCTGGGCTGGGTTAAGTTAGGAACGAAGCAAAGCAACTAATCAGACACTTTCATCTTTAAAGGTTTTCAACAAAACCGTTGAAAACAAAACCATACACTCATAAATACAGTACAAACTCAGAAAACACTTTCACCAACATGACTACACCTGAACTACATATCACAGAGTCAGTGAGATGTAGTTAAGGTGTCGTCAGGTGAGATGGGGTGGTTTGGGTTGGGGTTTTGGGTGAGCTTGGTTTGGGAGGAGATTTTAAGGTTTTGGATGGGACTTGGATTTTGGGTGGGTTGGGGTTTTGGATGGGGTTGGTTAGGTTGTGGTTTTAGGTGGGGTTGCGTAGGTTTGTGGTTTTTGGGGGTTTGGGAAGAGTGAGATGTGGTGGGGTTGGTTAGGGTTTTGGGTGGGGCTGGGTTTTTTGGGGGGTTTGGGTGAGATGGGTTGGGGTAAGGGTTTGGGTGACGTGGGATTAGGTTTGCATAGATTGGAGATTATTGAGTGAGGTGGGGAGGGCTTTGGGTAGGGTGAGGAGGGGTTTGGGTAGGGTGGGGTTAGTGATATTAAGCTGAGTCTAAACTGATTAATATTAAAGACTCAGTAAAACATTGGAAGCGCTGAGTAATGACACTGTGCTAATGATAGGAGCATGTTAGGTAGGATGAGCAGAGCTAGCATGCTCGTATCATTAGCACAGCGTAGTAACTCGGTGCTTCAAATTTTCTATGAATGGGTAATAATCATACTTGGACTGCTTTGGGTTGTGAGACCCCAAATGTTGAGGATTCTAAGGAGGTTTGATTTGAGCAATGATGTCTGGGTAATATCTGGTCCTGACTACACTGGTGTTCACTCCGGGGGCTCCTCTAACACCATTCACTTGAGCTAATACAGTAATGAATCAGCGTTTACCGACTCTTGGGATTCCCCCCGAGAGGAGCGAGGGCTTGTTGAATCCCCCAGCACTGAACGGGTTGGAATTCGTGAGGAAGGCGACCAAACTACTGGTTTACAACCATGTGATGTAACAACCTTCTGGAGCTTTTAGGGGCTTTACATTTACTGGGGGTACTTATCACCTCCCACCACTGTGATGAGTCAGACCGGGGAGTAGAGTACAGGGTATGGAACCACTCGGAATGATGCTGTTTACATCCCAAGGGTTTAATTACACCACCATTAACTTTGCAAAGTGGGTGTAAGTCCCCTTTAACCCAAACCTCTGGAGATATGTGGATGCTGAGGGGTTAAAATGATTCAAGTGGAGAAAAGATTATTAGCTAGGGTGGGGAATCTCCTCTAATCCCTTCAGACGGAATATTCCGGGAGCAGAAGCCGCTCTTCGCTTCTTGTCGTGTTTTATATCTCAAGTTCATTTTGGCAGATTCTTACTGCAGCAGATGAACAGATCTGAGCCTGTGAGGTCGGCGGGCTGTGTGGGGGGCCGTGGTGCTCCTTTATTCAGGGTGAAATCTGAAATTGATATCTCAGGAAAGTCCCTCCTCCCTCTCATTCACTGCATTGAACTCCACTCAAGTGGACCAAACACTTAAGCTTGGGCGCCCCACCCGCTGGTCCCAAACTCGGGGCAGAACCTTACATATCTATTGTTGGCTGTGTAATTTACTCGGCGCTCTATATGCCCCATCACCCCGTCCTCGCCTTTCACTGCCTATTGCTCCTCTGTTCCGCGACGTTCCCCAGGGAAGACGACAAAAAGGACAGACCGCAGGGTTCGCATGTCACTGTGACCAGACATTATGGCAGAGAGGGACTCCATATGAGTGCAGAGGGGCGGCGAGAGGCTGGAGGTAGAGAGTGCGACCAGGACCAGTTCTCCTCTCCTGTTACTGCGGCTTATCGTGTTCCACTGAGCACAGAGAGAACACAGCATGAGGAACACTGAATGGCTCTGTGCAGATCAGAGAGAGAGAGGTTGGGGGGGGGGGGGGGGGGGGGCTAAAGTAGAGAGCAAAGTATGGAGAGTGAGAGAAAAAGAGAAAGAAGGGCAAAGAGGTAGAGGGAAAGAAAGAGGGAGAGAGAGGTAGGTGAAGCAAGAGAGAGAAGATGAAAGAAAACAGGTGAGAGGAAAAGCAAAGGCTTGTGTGTGAGAGAGTGAGAGGAAAACAGAAAGGGCAAAAGAAAAAAGGGAAAGGAGAGAGTAATGGAAAGACTAGTGGAAATAAAGAGAAAGAATGGCAAAGAGGAAGAGGGAAGGAATTAGAGAGGAGGAGAGAAAGAAAGAGAAGGAGATGAGAGAGAGGAACACAGAAAAAAGGAGAACACAAGAGAAAGAAGAAGCAAAGAACGGAGTGAGAGCAAGAGAGTGAGAGACCAGAAGATAGAGAATAGAGATCAAGAAAAGAAATAAGAGAAAGGGATAAATGGAGAGAGTAAAAGAGAGAGAGGAGAAGCAAGAAAGCAAAGCAGAGAGGAAGAAATGGAGAGTGAAAGCAATAGAGAGGGGGAAAGAGGGAGAGAAAGATGAAGGGAGAAAGGGAATGAGGTAGAGAGAAGGAAAGAGGGAGATAAGTGAGATAAGTGAACAGCACAGGACAGAGAGCAGCGAGAGGAGGAAAACAAAGGAGAGAGAAATAAAGGGAGGAAGATAAAGGTAGAGAGAAGAGTGAGAAGAGAGAGTAAGAGATGAAGAGCAAGGTAGGGAGAGAGATGGAAGGAGATTAAGGGGGAGAGGGGGAGGAGAAAAACCAGAACATGAGAAAAGGAATAAATTAAAGAACAGAGTGAGAGAGAAAAAGCAAGAGAGGGAGCGAAAGAGTGAGAGAGAAAAGAGAGAGTGACAAGAAAGAGAGAACAGTAACAATTTAGGAGTGCAGTAGAGGGAGAGAGGGAGAGTCAGTCTGGGCGAAGTGTCCTCAGCAGACAGAGACATACATGGAGGCAGACAGACGATGCGAGGGAAAAGCAGAGCAGCCCATAAAAGGCCCCTCACCGTCTATTACTGCGTCAGCTCAGCCGACAGGTGGACGTGGCTCCAGGATCTCATGTTTCCTAATCACCTTGCAGAGGGTTGCAGGCGGGAACGTCCGGAATTCTGTTGGAGCGGCCAAACCAAAACACGAGAACAGAAAAGAGCTTCTCGCGTTTCCTAAACAGACACGGAAGTGAAAATGCCGTACTGATCCACCGGCTTTCCAAGGTCACCAAGACAGAATCCAAATTCCAGCAGCGTTTAAGCCTTTGGATAAAATGCACAGTGAGTTCGGGGAGCCAACCTCTGACTGCTGAGTTACACAGCAATTACACTCATCCCCTTTCCCCCTCTTTCTACCTAGTCTGAAAATCACAGCGGTGTTTTAATAAAGATGGTCTTTCCTCTGGACCCCACAGTAGACATGTCTAATGAATACCTTCCCAAAGTCTAATACCCTCAGCATCAACACAACATCTGCACCCAGGAGGAAGTGTGGGATTCACTCCGGTTCCTGCAGGTGTTGTAGTAGGGGTGGAGGTGGAGTGACACCAGGCCTTATGGACGTGGGACAGGTGACATCAAGCTGTTTATCCTGGTGCTGCCCACGGTGCCTCCACACACCGAGCTTCTCTGACTCTGATACTGTTTTGTGTGGGCGGGGCAAAATACATCAACCTTGTGATTGGTTAGGAAATGCTTACAGCAGCATTACCCAAGATTAGGACCGCCCAGTTTTAGGCAAATACGCTCATCATCACATAAGAATAGTACCAAGAAGGAACTAACCCCCATGTGAGCAAGGACGGGCCCTGGACTAACCCAACAGCCATGATGCCTCCATGAGTCATCCTGTTAGTGCAGGCACCATTGGCAGACGGCTGCACGGACTACATGCACGCCGACCATTACGACGACTGGCCTTAAAGCTAAGGCAACATCATCGAAGACTGCAATGGTGTCCTGCCAGACTGTTATGGAGTGGCTCAGAATGGCTTCTTCAGTGATGAGTCCTGATTTTGTCTTGCTGGAGGCGATCAACAAATCTGTGAAGGCACAGATGGATTTGGGCAGTCGTCGTAATGGTCGGCGTGCATGTAGTCCGTGCAGCCGTCTGCCAATGGTGCCTGCACTAACAGGATGACTCATGGAGGCATCATGGCTGTTGGGTTAGTCAAGGGCTCGTCCTTGCTCACATCATGTGCACGTCCAAAAGTGAAACTTGAATCATTTGGATGTCTCGCAATGTCAACCTTACCCACCAAGTTTCATTCCAGTGGGTTAGTGCCTTCTTGGTGCAACTATTATATTGTGATAATGAGTGTAATTGCCTAAAACTGGGTGGTCCTAATCTTGGGTAATGCTCCTGTGGTCAGCACCAAGATGCAGAATTTGTTGCCACACGTCCAGAAAGCCTGGTGTTACTCCATCTACAACCCTTCTGTATGTGTATCTCAATGAATATTGTGGGTATCAGTCTAAATATGGTACATTTACATCAAAACATTTTTAAATTTATTAAAAAAGGGTATATTTATAGAGTTCACATCCACTCACATCCAACCTCCTGTAGTTTGTCTCTGCCAAGGCCTGATAAAGTTATAAGTGCTGCTTTCCGAATGAGCCACAATGCAGAGTAATCAGAACAGAGGTCATTTACATATATCCCCCTTAAAGGCACCATAATGAATTATTAGTCAGAAAGAGAGGTTGGGAAGCGGCCATGTGAAAAAAGAACCATGGCTGGGTTTTTTTGTGATGCATGAAACCACCCTAGATAGCATGTGGACATGAGCCACTTCTGGCAAAGATATGTCAGGGCTGGACCATGGTGAGCATTAGCAAACTGCATACAGTAGTCAACAGTAGCCAACGTTAAAACAGCTTAGTCAGCCACAAGACTTAGAATCAAACTGTTGTTTTTATGGCTCATGTGGTGCAATGGGATAAGTATCTGTCCCATTATGAGGCAATCATGAGCCTTCAGCAGCTGGCAGTCAAAGAGGGGGACTTACATTTTGGTCTCCACTCCCTGAGCCCACTGTGCACCGTCCCACATAAGACATTTTTGTACTAGCGGTTTTGAGTGGATGGTTCAGATCTGGCTAAGGTGCAACCCTGTAATGGTAATAAACAGGCTGGGTTCTAGCAACCGCATGTGGGCCACAAGTAATAATAATAGGTTACACTTCTATAGCGCCTTTCACAAACCCAAGGTTGCTTTACAAACACAAAAATAAACCAACAAATAAACAAACAAACAAACAAAATTATCATAAAGAATTCAAATGTTTAGAGAAAAGATAAGTTTTTAAGTGAGTTTTGAAGATGGAAAGAGAGGGTGAAGTGCGTATAGATGAAGGTAGGGAGTTCCAGAGTGTGGGGGCAGCAACACTAAATGACCTGCCACCCATAGAGGAAAGCCTGGACCTAGGAACAGCTAGGAGACCAGAGTCAGAAGACCTTAGCTTACGTGATGGAACGTAAGGATGAAGGAGGGCTGACAGATAGGTGGGTGCTAGTCTGTGTAGGGCTTTAAAGGTCAGGAGAAAGATCTTATAGTGGATGCGCTCTGTAACTGGTAGCCAGTGTAGCTGAAGAAGGATGGGGGTGATGTGTGCAGACTTCTTGGTGCGGACTAAGTAATGCTGGACGTGGCCCAGGTTTGGGGCCATATCAAATTAGCGATCTGGGGTACAAACTGCATTAAGTGAGCCTCAGAGAAAAAGATACACTCCCCCCCTACCCCAGCTGCACAAATAGCTGCACCCAAAAGGAATCAACAGGAATTACATTGGTGTGTATGTGACATTGTGACCATGCAAATGATTTAAGTTTCACACTAACATAGGCAAGGGCCGGCCTTATCGCTGTACCTGACTGACCCAACAGCCATGATTAGAGACATCCACCTCCACCCCTACAGCAGGAAGTGTGTGAGAATATTCAGGCTGCATGGGATGGATTATCACAGGACACCATTAGGAACCTCTACAACCCCATGCCAAAAGGTCTGGCATGTTGCACTTGCAAATATGGTGACCCAACCACATACGTACTGTATACTGTATACTGTATGTGTAGCTGAATAAATACTGTCCATATCAGTCTACATTTATCATGACTCTTCCCGGTATCTGTTCCTTTATCTTTCTCTCCCAACAGCACTGCAATCCCACACTTCCTTTTGGGTGCAGCTATTCTTTTGACCATGAGGGTATAATTCCAGAGAATGTCGGATAAAAGTCCTTAAAGAACAATGAGAACACTGCCAGCTTGCCAGCAAAAAGTTAGCCGCCTTTATTGACTCATTCATAAGATCAGTTAGTCAGTAAAACCGGTAAAGCTAGTGTCTGGAGTTTAAACAGGGAAGTTATTATCTTCACTCGCCTTAATGTTCTCCTAAAAATCCCTACTTTACACTGAAGCATCCAGGAGGGAAAAACTGTGCATAATAAAAAGGATTTGTGTCACACTTGCATATTAGCATCACTAAATTCATAAACCGCAGACATGCTACTTAAGGCCTGTTGCTGCCGGCCTTCCCAGATGGCGTAATATAATAGGGAAGCATGAGGAGTCCTAACAGTGAAGCTAATGAGAGGCGATTAGGCCTAGCACAGCGCACACACTCTGCATCTGATGGAATTTTGTCAGAACGAGCAGAAGTGGGTAAAACTGTTTAGCAATTTCGCTTGTCTTCATTATCTTGAGCCAGTGCGTAGACGACCCAGTAGCACCGATATCTCAGCTCCCTAGACAATACATTCGAAAGCTTTGACTAAGGATTGGTGTCAACAAAACGAGAGTTTAACGAGAGCAAATGAGGTTCGCTAAATGATTACAGTGCCTTATTTGCCTGGGGATTAATGTATAACACAAGTCTAGGTGTGAGATAAGCCTACTTTTGAAAATTTACGGTTCTTACATGATTCTTGACATGAACATAGTTTCTGGGAGAGAACTACACCTACGGAAGTAGTGTCTCTCAGTATGGCTTTAGGCCGGTAACAGGCCAGATGTCTCGGTATGGAGTTGTAGAGGTTCCCAATGGTGTCCTGCAATAATCCATTCTATGCGGTTTGAATATTCTCCTACAGTGCCTGCAGTGGGTTGGAGTGATACCAGGCCTTCTGTACATGTGATGAGACAACAAACCGCCTCCACACACGAAAAGGATCCTCCATCAAGAAAAGGATGGATTCCTCACTAAAGATGACCTGCTGCCATTCTAAGTAACTCCATTACAGGTTCACAAAACTCCACTGCAGTCTTTGGTGATGTTGACATGGTGTTATGGGCAGTTGCTGTAATGGTCTGTGTGCAAGTAGTCCTGCGTCCTGGAGCCATCAAAAGGATGAGTCATGGAGGGCACCACTGCTCGCTAAATGTCCGCAATTGTGACCGTTGGGTTAGGCAGGTAAAGCGATAAGGCTCATCCTTGCTAACATGACATGAATGGTCGAGTGTGAAACTTGAATCATTTGCATGTCTCACAATGTCAAACCTACACACCAGGTTTCATGCTTGTCAGTCGAATCCTTCGTGGTGCAAATATTTGAATATAAGCCTATTAGAATAAGCAGTTTAGACCAGCATAGTCACCTATATATATATATAATAGACCAAACACACTGACAGGGTGCATTTCAGTACCATCAGGCTAAGCATTCACATTTGGTCCAATACAATGGCTGATCAAACTCAACCACACCGATGTACCCTCCCTAATCATATACTTAAAAATCATGCCCCTCAAGTCCTCTTGCAGTCTCATTCTATTTAGGCTATGTACCAGCCTTTTCACTGGCATTGCAATGCAATCATCCATTAAACACTCGGAGCAGCAGGATGAGGCCAGGAACAAAAAGTTCTTCACTTGCATGCTTTCCAATATCCCTCTCAAACCTCTATGTTCAGAAGGCTGGTGGTATCAACAGGAAAGAGAAACTCAGCAGGGGTAAGACTGGCCCGAGGCCCTGTCTCTGCAGCTTATTCATTAGCCCCAGTGGGCCTACTGTGGGTCTGAGCCATACAGCAAATGTAAAGTATACCCCTGCCCCAAAAAATCATGACTAGGATTACTATGTGCTGGTTGGAAAGTCCGGGGGAGTATCAGGACTATGTGTTTTAACCTGTGTTTTAATGCTGGTATGCTCGTTAAACCCACAGGACTAAGTTGGGTGACCAGCTAGACCAGCACCAGAGCAGCGATTTAAAAGCTCTAAATAGCACAGAATAGGCCTGCGTTGTTTTTTTCCCAGTAGAGAAATGAAGCCAAACTGAGGTGACAGTTTCACTGCTAACTTCACTTTTCAGCATAATCTGATCATCTGATCATCTGAGTCATTTCTTAGGCAATCACACCCATCCCCATTTACCCAGGCCGAAACCGGGTTACGAAGTTACACCCATGAAGTTACACCCATGTTCAAGATGCATCATTAGAAGTTCACTGGATAATCCCAACTTTAGTGCCAGGCTTCCCATGACAAGATTCCCTTTGTCCCCTTGCAAAGTTAACCTAACCCAACCTTCCCACTCAATCAGTTAAATTGATTTTAGACCATACAGCATTTCTTTAAATTCTTCTATTTTGCTTTTTAAGTTGTATTTTCAGCTACAGATTTGTTTGCTGTCTTGTCTTTCCAGCCCTCCAACCCATCATACATGCTGCAATTTGAGACCCCCTTAAGACAAAAGGTCTAGAGACAGCATGGCTGTCAGAGTGAACGACCCAACAGAGCAGAACAACCCTGAGCTCTAAAGCTACGCTTCTTCAGTCAAGCCCAAACTCAGGCCACTCAACTTTCACCAATTCAAGAATGGTGTCCATATTACAACACGTCAATAATTTACACATGCCAAGTCCCCAGTCAAATTCACATTCCCCAGACTTTATCTGGGACAGAGTTTCCATCCATCCATCCCATCCTTTCTGAGACTGAAGGCGGCCTTGATGCTTTCTCCATCTTTAATTTGTTAGACCTGCAATCTGCTGAGACCATGTACCATCTATGGCTTTTGTAAAGTGAAACATGATCTCTCCTCAGCACCAAGGTCTACGTTTCAGGCGGATGTGATCGGCTTACCGAGGGCCGGTACGACAAATGAGCTTGGAAGGATGGCACAAGCCTCACATGCTGATAACAAATGACACAGAACACGAGCACAGGAGCAGCTCCATCAACATTATTGGCCGGAGCTGTCAGTTGCCAGTTCATGTCAGTCCAAATACCTCCGGCATCTCAGGCTAAGGCATCTAGAGTGCTACTCTAGGGTCAACCGTTATTGGTTCGTTTGGTCATATTCATTACAACGTCTAACAGAAAGAACTGATCCTGATACGACCCCCGATCTGTCATGTGAGCCAGTGTAGGACCACGTGTGATTAACGAATAGCTTCTCTGTTTAAACTGTAGGACGTGTGCAGCAGATGGCTGATACTACACGGTAGTGTAAATTTAAACCCTACTGAATATTAACTGGTGTTCATGCTCAGTGGTCAACTGTACATGCAAACAACACCTGCGATCCTAACCGTGTTTAAGCATAGCTAATTTACTATTACACACCAGCGAACCTCGTTTCCCAAAAATGCATGTGCACTTTATTATACCCTCAAAAAATAACTGCTCACATAGTGACACCCAAAAGGAACCAACCCACAGGAATAAAACTTGGTAGGTAGGTTTGACATTGTGAGACATGCAAATGATTCAAGTTTCACACCTGGCTGCGCATGTGATGCAAGCAAGG
>JAMWET010000831.1:165000-215000 GCA_024036415.1 Prochilodus magdalenae
AAGTTTTGGGTCCCAGTGGTCCATTCGCTTGGCTCTTCCTGAAAGTGAGTGGATCGGATCCGCGTAACTGCTCTTGCTCTCTCAAACCTCCATCCTGTGACATCTGCTGGTACCCCTTTGGCCCTCCATGGTCTTTTGACCCCTGGAAGAAGTTTCCGGAAGGACCCTGTTGCTCCTTTGACCTTAGGCTTCCTGAAGTGGTCGAGATGATCTGTCCACCCTTCGCATCTCGTCTTTCATCCCTCCATCGCTCAGATCCACCTCTTCCTCCTCTCTCCCCACCATCCCTCCATCTCTGGGTTTGTGGCTGTGAGGGGGTTGGATGGGTGGGCTCCGCTGTACCAGGTTTAGGGAACTCTCCGTCCCTCTGAAAGCGAGGAGGTCTGTCGTTCCTCTGTGGTCTTCCTTCATTCCGGCCACCATACTTGGCTTGGGAGACGTCTCGAGGGAGCTGCTCAGGATTCGGGAAAGTCATCCTGCCAGGGTGGTCCTGTGTTTTCTGTGGTGGCTGTTTCTTTGACTCTAAAGCAAGAATGACAGGGGAAAAGCTTTAGGTAGGGAACCTGAAGTCCCACAGGCCTAACTGTAACATGTTCTAGCCAACAATATTATTTGTATCTGCCATTGTAATGGCATGCAGGTCACGTGCAATCTTGCTTCTGCGTTAAGAAAAAAAAGGCAAAATAATGAAAGTGATATGAGGCAGCAAACAAAGTCATGCCTGAAATAGCAATTAATACCAGCCAATATTCCCTATGGACGTAACTAACCGCAAAGTCAGAAACACCAACACTTCAAACAAAATAAGCAATCAATTTGGATGCTATTTCAGAACTAATTATGGTTTATTGATAAACAGGGCATGACTACGTGATTGCTAATGTTAAAACCACACACACACTATCAGCCAGAAGTTTAAAATCACAATTCCAAAGTTTGGAATCGCAATTTGCAGTGATATAAAGCCAATCTGTAGGTATAAAATCAATCTATTATGATGTTAATATTCCAACTATTTCAATTAATTTGTGGAAAGCTGTAAGAATTAAGGCTTTGATGATAAATGAAGCTGTAAACCCTGAAATAGATAACACTATCATTTAATATCATCTGCTAATTTTTTATAATCTCTTCTTCTTCCCAAAAACTTGATATTGTGAACAAACCATTGGTCTTGTTATATTCTGGTGTCTAGTTCATTGTAGTCTACACTGCAAGTTATTACTGAATAACAATGATTAATATGATGAGTGAGTCCAAGCTTGGGAGAACTGCAGACCACTATGCGTCTCCCTAATAAGGACAATCAATGTGTTCCATCATCTTGGCTCTGTTTATTTCATCAACAGACCATATGTCAATCAGAGCTCGCCAGCCAGTCCTAATGACAAGAGACTTAAGAAAAGCAATCTAATAGAACCATGTTCCCTGGCTCAAAGCCTTCGCTTGAGATTTGCCACCTGTTTGGATCTCCCATGTGTCATAGCTCAGAGACAGCATGGGATATGTGCTGTAAGTAATAAAAGGGAATCTCAAAAAGTAAATAATTAATAAATAAATAGATAAAATAAGGTAGCTTCTTCCCTCCATCACTGTGAACGACAATAGATGCAGACTTTGATGGTATAAAAATAATGTTACTTATGCAACGCCTGTGTCAATGTCATCAGTAAGCTTCTTATGTGAACTGATTGATCCAGGCAGGGGAAAAAAGGAAAGCTAGGGGTAGGAAAAAAAAAAAAAAAGAGCAGGTTCCATTTACCATCAATAGAGAATGCTCCCATTTTGGACTCCAGGAAATCAAAGAGGGTGCTAGGGCCTGAGGGTCTTCCTCCTCCCTCATCATCATCATCTTGTCTGGTCTTTCCTCGCCCTCTGCCCTTCCCTGATAGACAAACAGAAACATACTGTGAAGATGCTGACAGAGCAGACAGAAGATGCTGACAGATCTATAAATCCAACTTTGGAGAATTGGAATTCAACTTCAATATTTGCTCCAGGTATTGCATTCAGATATATACCAGTCACCCATGTGACCCTATTATTGGTATTTCTTATTCATTAACCAATGCAGCTCTATCTGGAGCCCTAGATGGGTTGGACCTCTATTATCCGGGGCTAATTCCCTGGAGCTCATACCTCTGGTCGGCGGACGACTTGACTCTACAGGAGCCGATTTGGCCGGGTTGGCTCCAGTGAGCAGGAAGTTGAGGGCCACCTCTACGTTATTGTTGTTGTCCAGCAAAGCTTGCCTGGCTGCCTCTTTATTGAACCCCATCTCCATGATATCCCTCAGAGCGCGCTCATCCACCTGAAATTAAGAAACGTTGAGATAGAAAATGAGACGTAATGAAGGGAGACGTTTGGAGGAGGTCAAAAGAACAACCACAGTAGAGAGTGAGGTGCAGAGTACACATGCTGGAAGACTGTTTGTACAGGGGTAGGAAGCAGGATGTTTAAAACCCAAATACATACAGCAAAGAATTCATCCTCAAAGAAAGGCCTTTAAACAAGGACACTCTGAAAAATATGTTTTACGTGAGGGCGGAATGACTGAATCGCTATCATTTACCTCTCCCTACATCTGTTCTAAATTATTTAATCATCCCCTGAATTTACGTAACTTAGTACCATATCATTATAACTCATTGATGTCAACATAGATGTACAGGCTTTCATCAGGTAAGGGTCCCTCATCTCTTACCAGCTCTCGATAAACTCCCTCCGGTTTGCTCTCTGTCCAGGTCTTATCTCGCTCCTCTCTCCTTTTCTGGTATGTTTCCCGGTTCCTGGAACTGGGGCCTGGGTTTGCCAGGTTGCTCCCTGCGTTACCTCCACCTCCAAACGTGCGTGTCTGCACATACACAAAGAGCCAGTGTACAGCTATTCAAAAAAATATGAGCATCAAGAATTTCTAATCAATATCAATTCAGGTTCTGGTGCATATATTTGGGTTTGGTACATTTACCTGCACATGCATATTTCAAGATTGTGAAAGAGCAGAATGGAAAAATCATTCTTGCCATTTTAAATTACAGTTTTCATTACTCCCTTGATTAATTATTTCCTGTAATGGAAATGATTTAGCTCACCCATAGCCTGAGGGTGGCAGAAACGGACAACAAACCCAATTACATATTATATCAATATGCATTTTTCAAGCGAGGGCTAAAAAAGAGAAAGCTAATCAATTAGACCTAAATGTTTCTTGTGGAAGTTTTATTTCAACTCTTCGGAGACAATATTTCCTATAGAACAAAACCAAAGCAGCAAGTTATTAGGACTGCATCAAATATTAATAAAAATTGTGATTTTGGTCTCAGCAATTAGTTGCCTGAGGACCCCGGCATAATCTATTCTATCATTACTGCAATAGGAGAACTGCTGCTGAGAATGCCGTGACATCCCATGAGTAATCTGTAAGTGTTATGATGAGGCACAGAACTTCCCATATATTAAGTAAATCCATTAATAGCTGTGACTGCAAAATCAGTTACATTATGAAAGTAATAAGAATAATTAGCCCACCGGGCTGGGGGAGCAACTTCAGCAAGCCTTAACCAATGAGCAACTGCACAAAACTGCCTAAAATACATGTTTATTATTCATAATATTATATTAATATTAATAATATTCAAAACATTGTTCATACAATTTCCTAGATCAAAACCACTATTTATCTTCAAGCCTTACTTTGTTGGAGTAAATTACAGTTCCTAAAAGTGGTTCCTTAAAATGTTACTAAAATTCAGATAATTCAGATTTACTCTTAATTATTCAAGACATATTGTATTTGTACATGGAAAAAAAAAGAAAAGAAAATCAATCGTCTGAAGAACCCTCAGTTTCAACTCTCATTGTTTGAGCTTCAAAAAAAAAAAATTGTGAAACACTTTAAACACTGCAAAGCTAGGAACATACACAATAACTGAATTCTGTGTGAATGGACTGCTAGAATAGAGTTACACGATACTGAGGTTTTTGTCTTTTGAAATATATATAAAAAAAATTATCATCGAACAGCTTTATTTGTTAAGAATGTATCATTATGGAATGATTGGGATGACATTATAGGGGACACCATATGCATAGATAGATAAATAAATAAATAAATAAATAAATAAATAAATAAATATTTTAAAAAGCTGAAAAACGACTTTTCACTCGGATGCCACTCTTGTTAATGCTAAGCAATCGGTTCCATTGCCCAAAAACAAAAGCAGGTATTGTGACAGGTCTTTTGTGTATCCCAAAATGATCCAATAAAAAATTATAATCAGACAGACTTCTCTTATCGATCAGTCATGATGACTGAGAACCACGAGTTTCTCTATTGTATCAACCAGCAAGACCTAAGATTTCATTTGCCTTACTCGACAGTGTTCCACTGGTGTGACACACATTGCGATAATGATGTAGAATCGATTAATTGTGCAGCCCTTGTTAAAAAGCGTTCCTTTTAGAAACTGTATTAAAAAACATTCCCTACATAACGACCCGGTTTTATTTAAACCAAGGGACTGACTATTACAACATGCCCATGACTACTGATTAAACTGATTAGAAACTAAAAAGCTTGTGATACGACTAGAACAGTACAATAAGCAACTGAACGATCAGAAGTCATATTATTATACTCACTTACTAGTCTAACTAAACAAAAATAAATAAATTATGACCAACTTCATTTTTTTTTTTTGGCCGGTCTACCTAGCAGAACCAGCTGCCTATTGCGCCCTCATGTGTACAGTTCAAACACAAGCCTTAACTGGAAAACCAGCCAACACAAAAGGGAACTACTGTGTTTTTTTTTTTGTTTTTTTTTTAAACAGACAACACTGGTTGATCAGTTGTTCATTTGTTTCCTCATTTGCATTCCTGGTCATTCCAAACACAGAAGAAAATGTTCATGAGGAAATGATATTCCCAGACAGATTAGCTGTAGAAACAGGCTAAATCAAACAGCGCTTTCTGCCAGCACAGGACCTGTTGGCGTTTTGTGTATACACCAGATGCACATTCAAAAAACGCACTATAGCCTGGAAGCGTAACCCCACCTCTTTGCTTTTAGCAACTTCAGCAATGGCAGCAATCCTCTGCTTCTCAAACTCATCATTTTCGCCTGCGGTTTTTGCTGCACTGCTGCTCTGCAAAGTTTTCCTCTGGTCCAGCGTCTTACTGTCCACCTCCTCCTTGCGCACACATTTCTGCAGACAGAAGCAACTACTTATGATGCTCTCGCTTCATGCAAGGGTTACAGAGCAAATAAGAAGATTCAAATGGTCTCCATAACCCGTACTCTTGAAGAAAGTTTGCCTGATATTTTGTGCAATGGAATCAAAATTGTCCGCATCTCACCTGTCCAAAGGGCAGAAATGGAGGTGGTCCACCTTCTGCACCTATATTACTCCTGCTGTGCTTGGCCAGACTCTGAAATTACAGGCTTGACTGTTAAATCATAGGTACACGCCAGAAACACAGCCAATAGCTGCACGATGAAAAATCGTTTACACCATAAAACAAATTTACAATTACTACAATTTTATGCATATGGCTTTATATAAGACACATGAACAATTTGACCTTTACGCTGTTTTTCTGTACTTTCCAGTTTTCTCAAAAAGTAGAGTTTCAAGTTGCTCACCCTTTGTAACTCCCATTTCTCAATCATGTGATCCACCTCTCCTCCAAGGACTGCGATCTTGGTGTCGTCTAATAGCAGTAAGCCATTCTTCACTGGCACTGTGCCCAGGAGTTTCACTTTGGTTCCAGGTGGGGTGTTCAGACTGCAAGAACAGTAGAAAACATTAGCAAAGATCATGCATCATTAGGGCTCTCGGCTGATGTGCAAAGGGTCACCGATAAAGATTTTAATGAGATAAGAATTCTGAAAACATGAGCGACACAATTTTATATGGCTAACAGATACAGAAGTCACAGCACGAGTTTGCAGGTGCTAAAAGAGACATGTAGCCCTAATCACTAAGGTGGCACAAATCAGGAATTTCCATTATCGATGCCAATTTCTTTCTTTCTTCTTTCATCAGACAACTAAGGTAATAATATCCACTGATATTCGAGAGTGAGAACGCAGAGGAGAACCAAACAATGCATAAAGCATGTATGCTTGTGATGAGTAATTGCATGCATATCATGTACACAGTCCCAAATCGCTCTAAAGATACCCAACAAGAGAACACAGTTCGGTTTAATCATAAGCTCTGCAGACTCCTAAAGCTGTGTTTGCGCTGGTGTGGTGTGGCATCGGACGTGAAAGCCCCCTAGCCCCTCATTTGGCTGCAGGTGCAGGTTCTGTGCCGTGATGAAATTTTGTCCTGCCAAAACAATATTTATATCGTTATTTATATAACTTTTTTCTTTTTAATAAAAGAAAGTCAACAGGGTATCCATCATTAAACTTTGCTTAAATGAGGTTAAATGTGTCAGATTAGGATTTAGAGTGTTGATTACTGCTTGCATCAGACACTGCAGTCTATTAGCATGCAACAGATCATCAGGCTTGAAATTCTAGAGGTTTAGCAGCTGGGTTTAAATGCATGAGCTTTTGCCGCTGGTCTTCCATGTTGCACTGGAACATTCGAAAAGTGGAACAGCGAGTCCTGAGCTGCAGACCCGTATCCCACAAACACCACCTGCCTGCTGAATGGGTAAAGGCAATTGTGACGGGCAGATTCATTTGCATAAAGTACAGCCTTGTATAATGGTTTGACCACCTTCCCATTGCAAGGTAGGCTGGTTTTTAAGGTGGAACGAGGAAAAATGCTCTGTACGTTTTACCTTTTTGCTGTGTAATACTGAGTTCATCTGGAATTCAGCCAAAAAAAAGAAAAAAGAAATCATATAAAGTTGCTGCTATACTTTTTTTTTTATTGTCCCTATGGACCAACGTCCGTCTGCAAACATGTGAATGCAGAATGCCATCTTAAACTTATTGTAGTAAAGTTGCAAGTGTCATATCAGCCTTGTGGTGTTGATGGTCTTTATTTTGCTTCCTCCACATGCCACTTTACAAGAAGGTTTGGCTTAAAAAAGACCTGTCAAGACTGAAAATTGGTCGATACTGATCCATAGCTGATTGATCCTTCCATTTCTAGTAGATCGCCTTTAAACACCAACAAAACACAGAATAAGGTTTGATAGAAATTACCTTCATCCTAGCAGACAAAATGAAGGAATACCAAACTGGATACCAATCAGGCTCTGGCAACTGCCGATATTATGTAAGATAAGTTTACGACCAAAAGATACATACCGATACAGAATATAATTCTGTAGTCTGCAACAACACAATGCTTCCATAATCACATTTACAAGTTCACTGCATTGTCTGACTGAACATTATATCCCCCGACACAGACAGACTTTGCACATCAACTTGCTGTGCAAGTGTGGATTAGCAGCCGGCAGTCTGATTTTAATTAAACTGAAGATAGTGAAAAGGGTGGGAGAGTAGGAGAGAGAGCGAGAGTGAAGCAAACAGAAGGGAGGGAGGGATGGAGGAAGAAACTCAATTTCCCCCTCACAAACATTCCAATAAGCTATAAGCCAGGAGAGACTTGGTGCAGTGAACGTGCCAAAATGTTAGCATACTTCCTCAAACGGATCTCCCTGACCAGGCCGCTGACAAAGTTTCAATGGTGGACGGCCGAAAACAACCCAGAAAAAAAAAATTGCACCTCTCTCCTCAGTCACATGCCCCCCTCATGCACCCTCCACTCTGCTTGGACAGCCTCCCCTTGGGCCTGGCTCTTCTGAGCCCTCTCATTAGAAAAGCCCGGGGACTTAGGCAGGATTCGGGCAGCTGATGCGTGACGCCACCACTGCAATTAGAGCCGTCTTCCTCTGGGCCCGTCCAGCTGCAACGGGCAGGCTCCTGCGGGGATAAAGCGCCACAAAACGAAAGCCAAAAGGGAGGCCCAGTGTAGTGGGTCTGGTTCGCCCACTAAGCTCATCTTCCGCTTTTTTCTGGCTCAAGATAACATGAGCACTGAGAATCTGTGACCCAGACAAATTCATCTGCTACTTATCAGCACTGCAATAGGGCAAAACAAAGCCATGCTGCATAACACAGACAACAGGGACCTGTTTGGTTATTTTCAACAAGAACAGACTGAGCTTGCTAGTGATGGGTATATTCCTGATTCACATATCTGATATCTTTTTCATGCCATTGTAAAATACCTGAAAATATGAAAAGTGCATTTACACAGCATTAAAAACAACTAGCAAATCACTACGGTGGAAATGTGTAACTGCACACAACATTCAGGAAAACCTGGAACACGGCTGACTGCGAACATGTTTGTGAACATCCTCTTGCAAGGATGCACGCAAGTTGTGACCAACTAGGTTGAAAATTAAAATAAATTTTAAAAAATGCTGATTTTATAGTTGAGATCTAAATATTGAATTATAAAGGCATATAAAGACGTCCTGAACAATCCGACACTTAATATACACGTGTATATTACTTTATTAGGCTTTACAGAACTCGCATAAGCGCACGCATACGTTTATTTTCTTCCTCCTAGCTCCTGTTCTTTTCTTTTGACAACAAAAACATATAAATGCTGCTTTTTGCCCCCAAACACTAAAGCAGTCTCAGTATGCCTTTAATATTCCAGTGATGCATATAATTTATAAATGGTGCTTTCCGACATGACAATTATCAAACACTACACGTGGTGGACCGTCTAAAAATTGAGAAAAAAAAGGGAGATTGCCTCACTGCAAACGCCAAGACTGTGATTTTGGTAATAATGCAACAGTACAAGACTTAAATAACCCCTTGTTTTTATTTATTCATTTATTTATTTATTTTATTCCACCCAGTCTATCAGACTGGTAAAGGAACAGTAGTTAGTATTACCTCCTGATCCCAAAGAGGGAGAGAAGGAGAGAGAGACAGAGAGAGAGAGAGAGAGAGAGAGAGAGAGAGAGAGAGAGAGAGAGAGAGAGAGAGAGAGAGAGAGAGAGAGAGAGAGAGAGAGAGAGAGAGAGAGAGAGAGAGAGAGAGAGAGAGAGAGAGAGAGAGAGGGGGGAATGGTAGAGATGGAGAGAGCAAGAGTGAATTAGGGAAGTAGGACTGCATGGATAAAGAGAAGTCTGTTCCTCCGACAGCGTGGCAGGGCAAAGCAACAGACTCCACCTGTAGAGGCTGGCGCATTGCCATGACGACGGCTGCTGCCTGGCCAGAGCGGTAACTAAGACGGGTGATTGGAGGATGACTGTCCAATGGAGAGGGGTGAAACAGGGGTTAAAAGGAAGGGGAGGCGAGGAGAGGCTACAAAGGTCAGTGTGCAGCGTGTATTTGGCAGCTCCTGAAAAGAAGGACGTCTTACATGCTGATCTGGGATCAGATTTCTCCTTCTGAAACCAAACTGGGATCTACTGTGACGGAGATAACAAGGCTAAACCTACAACAACATTTCCTTAATACACTACTTACAGGTCAAAGGTCAAAAGACAAGCAGTGAATCTTTCCAGAATCCAAAAACTTCTATTAGCCTGAATCCACATGGCATGAGGTCTGTGATTTACCAGGCAGGTGTTGCTCCGCTACTCACCACATTGAGTCTCCTAGCAGACATACCCATATTTTACACCTTCTGAATCCAGAAATGATGGATGCTTAGTAACAGACAGTGTGGTACAACTTTACCTTTGTTCTTTACACTGGGAGAAAACTAATAGAAGAAGGGGGGGGGAACCTCTCAACATCCTGTAGCCTGAAAAAGGGCCAATTATGGCAGCTGCTGGTATAAATCATTACTTTGTATTCATATCATCATTAACGACTAGGACCCTGAATAATAGACTAATGGACAAGAGCCTGATTCGACTACTGAACTCACAATGAACATGTAGCTTATTATTGAGCAGCTATATTAGTCTACCCTCAATACAAACTGTCACTGGGTGATCACTTCAAGCTTCTAAGCATCTTTTTAATTAATCTGAAATTAATTAAAATATAGATTAAAAACGGTATTCCTTTTTTTCATTAATTTTTGTTTCTTTTCAAGGCTTATTTAAGTGTCCTCTGATATCAGCTATTTGTATATTCTGTAAATATTGTGCTGTGAAGCACAAATAAAATAAATACACTTCACATAAAATAAATTGCATATTAAAAAAACAAAAAACAAATCTGATTCAACAACATAAATTCTTAGGCTGGGACATCCCTATAAAAAAATGGCTCATCCCTAAAATGGCGTATTTTGTTTGTGTCCACACCCACCCCCAACAGTCGTGAGGTCATTTCAAGGTCTGCTTAATAAGTCTGTTTTCCCCTGGCATTTTCTTGCAACTGAGAGTTGCCATTTATTTTTTTTTGAGAAGACTTTAGATGGAATTCTTTAAGACTATACAGGTCCCACAAAGTGAAACCAGGAAGTGTCAGAGCATGCCATATGACGCAACAGAACAAATGTTGTCAGAAACCAAAACCAGCCAATGAAATTTCATGGTTAGGTTTAAACGCCCCTTTTTGTTTCAATTTGGACCCGAGGAGAGAACGCTTGCAGATAACACAGTACTGCAGGATGCATTAGGACACATACATTTAGGAAATCTAGAGTGCAAATCTACTAGTGCAGAAAAATCAACACCTAAATGTGCACGTTTTCTTTTATGTAGTCTGACTAGCGAATGATAAAACCCTGTTTCTGCCTGCCATGTCTCGCCTTGAAGCGTATATAATTAGCATGCTAGTTCAGTAGACAATCTAGACGAGCAGGTTTCCAGGAGGTGAAGCCATTTTTTTCACTACTTTCACTCATTTTATGCACCAATTTCTACCACACTGCCTTTAAAATGCATTCTGATAATACTTCTCCTATGTTATACACTAACATAAGCTGAAGCAACAACAACAACAACTTGCAGAAAGTGATTTTTGCTCCTAAAAAGATTCAGCTCTGACTGGGAGAGATCAACTGACACATCAATGAGTGTCTCTCCTAGATCTGACATGGCAGTTTGAGCTACTCGCTACATCTGTCACGGTGAAAATCACAGCCTGACTGCAGCAACCTGTCCTCCGTCTGGCCTGAGGCAATCACAAGAGCTCTTACTTTGATAAGTCTTATACTCCCAGAAGTGGCAAGTCTTAATCTGAGCACTCCTACTTCAGTGCCCTTTGTGTGCACGACGACGGCAGACATGGGTCGTCAGCCAATTAGGCATAATTATTGGCACTACACTAATGTACTTAAACTCCTCAGTCTTACAGACACTGATTTTTAGGCTGGTGGGGAAAACTGAGCTAATTATGCCGCTAATTGCTTATCAAATCTAAAAGTCACAATTACACAGGGAATTAAAAGTTTAACGGATGAGACAGTCATATATGAGCCTAAGAGGACTGATTGGGTTTTAATTTAATGCATGATTAATTACGATAACGCTCAAAGCCACATTAATTAGATGCAAGAGATTCTCTGTGAATGTGGGCGGTCAGCACAATTATCAATGTGCCACTGAACTGCGATGATAAACTTTTCATAGAAATTGAATACGTCCATGATGTGCCTTTATTATAGCTTCCGGTCTTTCCAAGATTCTTGCAACGTACAAAAACTCTAAATCTGTTTACATGCTATGCGGATAACAGCTTCGTCTTCAATGTTGTTGAAAATAACGTGATTACTGAGCAAAAATGCAGAGAAACTGTGGTAAAGCAGCTCTGCTAACATCTACCACACTGCACTGAAACTAAATCCAGTCGTTGATGTACATGGAAGGACAACACGGTCTCCCTACAGTCTATTTTACTAATATTAATAATGTTTATATATTGGAATTTTATTCAGTTAAACAGAATAATGATAGCATACGCCAACAAGGGCTGACCCACCCCATTAGCTAGCCTATGTGTGTGTCCACTCATATTGAGGAACTGGTTGTGATTATATTTGTGTGTGTTCAAAATGGGCTTAAACTGCACAGCTTGTTTCCGGTGAGAATATCCCAAGGGGGAATGTTTAACATGACCAACAACTTGTTTGTATGGAAGCATTGCCACATGTTGTCAGATGTTGCTATAACTGCAAATGGGCTAGGAGTGGATGAGCACAGGATTGGGCATCCTTAGCACAGCTCACTGCACATCATACACAGTACATAAATCTATTTCTTCCATTAAAGGGGTTATCTCAAGAACAACCTCTGAATGACTTTACCTGATTTTTGAAAGATGTTTAAATTCTAGCCCTGTGCACATCGTCTGTCCATCAGTCATTTGGAGGCGGAGCATTCGGGGTGCTGCCTGGGACTCTTCATTTTCTTTTGGGGCAGCAACATTCCGTACCTTCTGAACCTGAAGGACACACGGGCCCTCCAACTGTGGAGGAATGAAAAGGGGATGGGGGGACAGACTAAAGTTTTATAAACAGTCTACTCAGTCATCATAACTGGAATAACCATAATTACTCAAAGCACAACTGGACAATTAGACGTTGCAGGCGCCTGTTTACGCCTTCTTGAACTATCATTTCATGTATTTTAGGTAAGAGGGAAAATGGAGGCTTAAAAGAAGAAATTCTATCATTCCCTCTTACTGGTTGAACCTTATCCAGCCCCTTGAGTAAGCTCTACTGAGATTTACTTACAGGGACACCCAGTGGTCACCTTGTAAAAGTGCAGGAACAAAAGTGAACGGCACTCACAATTTAATGAAACAGTCCCGTATATCCTAAAACTCACAACGAAACGCATATACACATTTATATATGTGAATTTATTACCTTCTCCACTCTGCCGCCATTGATGTCAGTAGGCAGGAAGCTCTTTCCAATGGGCCTTAGATCACTCTGTGGAAAACAATAACACAGTGCTATTTAACATGACATGAACTCCAACATAATGGGAAGCCATGTTGAAATGTAGCTATTACAAAACACATCTATATGCAAATAAACTTACATTTAATGCTACACTGATGACTTCATTGACTGTTGTTTTCTCTTTCTCTGATGAGCTCTTGCACTCTTCAATTCCTTCATCTGTAAGATACCTAAGAGGGAAAAAACAGTACACTGTGAGAGCCAGCTTATATCCCTAATACACATATGGATATCATCTCTAAGCAGATGCTGATATCAAAATACAGTATCACAATTAATACATTGCCTTTCAATATGGTCCATGATGTTACTGCAATATTGTGTTGCTTAAGTAGAAAGACAAACGTTATTGCCTTGTACCGACAGACATGTCAACTGACGATCATACACTGATTTGGGAGTGAAATAGTCAACTTATTTTTTAATAAGTGCCATGACTTTTTTTTTTTAAGCTACTGTTTAAGCTAGCTAGCTATTAAGTCTTCATTAATCTACAGAGGAACACCTGAAATAAACTACAATGCAGGTAAAGTATGTTTATAAATGCCTTTACCCCAGACTACTGCTAACACCGATATTTAAGTAGGCATCATCTCCTGCTTTTGTGATTTGTGCCACGCTCCGTTTCTAAAACTGGCATTCATAGAGCACAATATATTAAAACTACAATCACGTTATGATGTTTCTTTGGTTACTGGAGTCTGTTGTTTGTGTCCATTGAGACATGTTCTATACAAGTTTGTGGAATGAAGGTAATCTGATTTGCACATGCATCAGGTTTAATACCTCCGGTCTCCACATGACTCACCAACGGTGATTCCACTGCTGTGTTTATCGCATTGCATGGAAGTTCATGCACCTACTTTACTGCATTTGGAGAATTAGAAGAACAATAAACATCAAGATCTAAAATGTCCTGAACTGTGGAAATTGTTTCCTGCCCTGAATGCACTCATGGGCAGTCCACTGAACCTTTGATGTATCTGACAGACTGCCTAGTAATTACAAAATCAATGGCTTTAAAGTCTGAAGAATTGGACTGTAAACTTCATTTCCAGCTTTAATGCAAACCAACGTCTCCAACATTTTACTATATATATATATATATATATATAAGTGTGTCCCTCTGAGAGCAGTGAGCGGTAAACGGTTTGGCACTACAAGTTCATACAGCATAAACAGCAGGACTGAATAATACATACTTACACCAGGGAACACTGGCCAGGAGCTAGCCCTGGGGCTGGCAGGCTCTGGTTGCTCATATATAGGTTCAAGATTCTGAAAGTCATTTTAGAAACTTGCTCTGGGAAGAGACCAGTGTTTTTAACTAACTCAAATCCAAACTAAGTGACTAAGGAATGGTGATGCATGCTTGACGGGTGGAAAGAAATTCAGAATAATACCTTGGATTAACTAAACGCACTCCTAAGAATATTTGTGTATTTATTTTGCTGACCTTTAATGTTTGATATTCTGGCAAAATCTGCAGACTAGATTCAGTAAGCCAGACAGCTAACGCTGCTACTTGGAAGATGGACAGCATATCTATATTTAATAGCCTCTACATCAGTGGTTATGCTAGCAGTCAGGATTTCTTAAGTGCTGTAGAGAGGATTCCTTATAGATGGACCTCAAGGTTCCCTAATGTATGGTGAGTATTTGTACTGAGGGAACATGGAGATGAACCCAAAATGAAAAGCTCTCCTAAACTGTTAAGGTTGGGTAATTAAAGTTACAGAGATGGCTGCTACCAGCATATGCCATTTAATATATGGACGGCTGAAAAAGTAAAAATGACACACTATCTGTGGACCACATGATACCTTTTGAACTCACTGGATACCTGCTAGCTTTCAGTGGAGTTTCGCACAACATTGTCTAAACTAGGTGAGCAAGTGGTAGAAGTGGTTTGTAGACAGCAGCAGCCACTGTCCTGGCCAAACACAATATGCATCACCTGCCCCGCAGATTTGCTGCGGGTCTTTCTAAGGACTTTCCATTATGGTTTTAAATCACAGCTAAAATCGAGGACATTTCCAGGAACAGGCCACTTAAAAAAACAGGGATTGTCTCTGGAAAACAGGGACCGGTGGTCACACCATGGGGGGATACATTAGATGCTAGTTTTATTGCTCACTGTTCCATGCTTGTCATAACAGACATAATCACATGAACGTTCCACGTTTAGTTTAAGCATGCTCTGTCTGCACATATCTGTCTTGTGTTACAGTGGACAGCACATCCCAGGAACGTAAGAGCTGCATGTTGAATGAAACTTTCTTTTTCTTTCGGCTATTGCCTGATCTGCTATACATGCAGATCCAACTGCAAGTCAGCTCTGCCGATACAAAAAAGGGAAACTCTATAGAGGTTTCAAAAAGCTTAAATAATTAAATGATCTGTCAGGCTTGGTCTGCCAAGTCAGAATTATTCACTGTGGTGATATGAACCAGGTAGTCTAAAATATTATTTTTATTATTATTTCAATTTATTTTATTACATTTGAGGCAGAGGGCTACATGCACAAGTTGTGGTGGTGGTGGTGGGGGATTTGTGACCATTGATTTATGACCATTGTACCATCATCAGAATTACATGTACAATACAGAGGACATGTGTCGGATTCATATAAACATGCACGCAGGCACACACACACACACATATATAGAGGTATGGGTGCATGTATTAGTGTTGCAGACATTGTGACCCCTGGTTCTTATGATCACTTTAAAGAAATCAGGGTCTGTAAGTTTCTCTACGAATGAACCATTTCGCACCAAACCACTCTGAATGGCTGTTTATATCTCAAATGACAAAATTTTGAAAACCAGGTGGAATTCCCCTTCAAGTGATCTGGCAAAACCAAGGAACACTGAGAGAAAGGCAACTTCAAATGGGAGCCCAGCCCAGCCTAAATCAACACAATTAGCCAGTTAAAGATTGCTACGTGTATTAATAAAACGCCACCCTAAGCACACATGGGGAGAAATGTCAGACCCCGACATGTTAAAAACGAGATCACTTTGCCACTTTAAAGTTAACATCAATGCTAAACTCTCTGACACCATTAGCCTGCGATAAGCCGACACAAAGCAGACACGCACCAGACGACTGTTAGCTGACAAAAGCGCATGTAATTAAGTCATTTCGAGGCAAACCAGGGCAAAAACCGACGTCGGGCGACAAACGTGTGCCTTCAATGCCTCACAGCGAACGCCTTGTTGTTGTAACAGCTGCAACACACCATGGAGCTAGCTAGCAGTGGCTAACGTTAGCTTGCTAAACGAACCATGGAGCTAACGTAGTTAGCTAGCCAGTTTAACGAAACTTCCACGGTTTTAAATGAAAGGTAACTACATATATGAAGCTCTTACACCAACCACACACTACTGCTGCAGTTATTTCCCCTAGGCAGCAGTTAAATCTGAGGTAAACCTGAGCTCACGTATTAGGAGCTAATGTACAGTGCTAGCGGTAGCTTAGCTTAGCTAGCGCTACTCAGATCAGCTTTGCTATAGACAGCATCTCTCCGCTGTTACCCACCAGCCTTCTTTAGCGAGAGCTGAACTCAGCTCCGTCATCTTCGAGGACAACAGAAGACCTCTTTCCAAAGCTGAGAGATAAATTATCTAAGCAGTAGCTGGATTTCCATGGTGTTTTCCACTCCGTTGTGGTTTACTCTGTCTAGTCCAGCGGCTCTCTGCTAAAAACTTCTAAAGCGTCACAGGTCAAAGTTGAACCGCTCCGGCGGAGACTCCACGATGGGGCTGGTCAATACAGCTCCGATCCGATATAAAGGTTAATATTCCAGTATTGCTATCGATACTGATACTTATTTGTATGTTTTAAAAAAGGGCTCTACACAAACAAAAATATGTTTAATGCTGTCAAAATGGGTTTCCCGCATAAAATAGCATATACGCGCATCATCAAAAAGAATAGTAGCACCCAGAAGGAGGTGTGGGATTGCAGTGCTATTGGGAAGGAAGATAAAGGTCACCAAGAACAATACATGATGATATATTTAGACTGATATGGGGAATATTTACTGAGCTACACATCCAGAAGCTTCAGCATGGAGGTGGAGAGGTTCCCAATGGTGTCCTGATAATCCATCCCATGCAGTTTAAGTGTCACCCTGGCACGACACCGTTGTAGTCTTTGGTGACGTTGACATGGTGTTAAGGACAGTGGTCGTCAATAAAGAACGGTCTGAGTGTGGCATGTAGTCCTGGTGCGTAGCATGGTGTTAAGGACAGTCGTCCCAACGGTCTGTGTGCATGTAGTCCTGGTGCTAGCACAACTGGCAGACGCTGGTAGACCGTACGCTTCTATACACCTGCAGATTCAGCTACTTCCTTCACACTATGGTCTTTGGCGCACCCAAATACAGTCGCTCCTTTTAGCCAATCATTAACATCTGCTCTGGAGCCATTTACCACACATGGAACAAGACATTCACTGCACTGTAGCACCTCTTCCCAATCTATGGATCCCGTCACTCACACCCCACAGGTATTTCTAGCCTCATAATCCTCACACAGCGCCATCTGCAGGAGCCTGAAGTTACTACCACTTTAAACACACAAGGTGACTTATTTTTGATTCTGGTGAGCTTATGCTTAAAGATCATGGCTCAAAGAGAAATATCAGGATCAGTCCATCTGTAGCAGATCTTTATTCTGGAGGGTGCTTTAAAAAGCAGACTTTCTCAGCTAGCCACATAACTTACTGCTGCAGCTCTCTCTTCTGTCCATGTTACTCTGGTATTCTGACTGGTTAAAAAATAGACACATATATCCGGTTGATTCTTTTGTTTTCTGTTTATTGCAATATTACAACAGTGATAATCTTTATCTGCCCAGCATCAGCTTTTTGATATAACTCTGAATAAATACTTAGCTGTATGCCTCTCAGAACAAACATGGGTCTTGGTAGAGTGAAGATGGTAGAGCGAGCATCACCCTGAACACTCTCTCTACCCATTAGATCAGGGGTGTCCAAACCACAGCCCGCACATTCTTAACATTCTTGAAATGGCCCGTGAAGCATTTCGAAAATAAAATTCAATTTGGCCCACCACTAGGCAGGTTTAAGAAAACACGATTCCTGGTTGGAACTCTAGGTGTCACCTGAAATGCTCCTCGCCCCCCGCATACAGGAGGACGTGCAGATGGAACCAGTGTGGCCAGTAGATCAGTAAAGTCTGGACACCCCATGTTTTAAATATAACAACCTCGACCCTTGGGCCCATGCTGATTCAGGATACAGTCTAGAACAGGGGTGCACAACTCCCATCCTAGACGGCAGGTGTCCAGCACAGTTTGGTAGTTCCTCTAAACGTGGCAGTTCCCAGAGGAGTTGAATCAGGTGTGCTTGAGCAGGTAAACCACCTGCCTGCAGGACTGGAGTCGTGCGCCCCTGTCTAGAGATTGAGCTTGTTAGCGGTGTGGGGTTTTGTAGTGTGTGTAAACCCGTGACAAATCTGTTTGAATGATGACTGATGGAATTTGTCGGCTGTGTCATCAGCAGTCAGGTCAGGCACAGCGGTCTGACAGAAGGTGGCTGGGTACAGTGTTCTCTCCTGGAACTGCCAGAACCACAAAGTTGCAGATCATGGTCTGGAAAACAGACGACATTGATGAATTATCATCCATAGCAATCATATAATATGACTAGCATTATAGGATATACACATTAACCACAAAATCTATACACGTTAATGTACACCAGTTTTTCCAAATATAGTAATATACAGTAATGTATAGTAAGTGAAATAAAAACTATGAAATATATACAGAGGTACACATTTTATACATGTAACTTGGTGAGTCTGAGGTAGATAAAAGAGATGCAGGGTATATACAGGGGATAGAATATTGCTATATTGTTATATATTCCAGATTGTGGAAGATATATATAGGAGAGGTACAAGAGGTCTGTCTATAGCTGTGTCCCCTTTTGGGGGCTCCATCTTTCAGAGGCTGCATTTAAAGACCAAGTGCATCATAGAGCCATCCCATCATGAAGGCTCCTTTATATACAGCCAAAGAAATGAGTTCTTCTTTTCCATGGCAACAAAGGATCCAACATTTGAATCATTTACAAGCCAACATATGCCAGAGTTCACTGTTGGTGGGAGACACTAAGGTTGGTAGGTGACACTCGAAACGCCACAGTATGGGCAGGAGAGTGGTGCTCTGACACAAACAGGAAAGTCACTGTAGAGCAGACCATCTCATGTTGGTTCGCTTCATGCCATGGTAGGCCGCACGGCTGTTTTTATCACTCTGCCTTTAAGTTCTTTTTGACTTGTGACCTCTTTTCTGATTTGTTGTTCTTTATTGCACGTCCTTCAAAAAGCCTTGCTAAATGAAACACTTCTTATAACTTCAGTGTGAAAGAGGCGGGGCTAAACAGTTGGAGGCTGAATAGATACATACATGTAAAAGACTATATTGACATCACAAAACAAAGCCTTCATTGCAGGATTTAGCAGCTTAATTTGCCATATATTTCCATAGTACATCAAACTCTTTGTTTGATTTTCCATGATACGGTACCCTTAAAAATCCTAGTCACACATTTAAATACATTACTTGATGATGTACTGACTTTACAAACAGAGCTGAACAATTAATCACTTTTATATTTGGAATTCAAAAGTTATATGCTCACTGTTTACAATACATTGTAATATAATTGTATTTTCTAAAAACTAATATAAATTATGAGAAAAAAAGGATTCAAAAGTTAGAATTAATACTAGAATTTTTTAGTAGAATGAATTTAATTTTAATTTTATTTAATGCAATTGAATTAATTAATTTAATGCAATTAAAATATAAAATAGATATTAATAAAGAAAAAAAAAACAATAATAATCAATAATCCATAAATAATTCAATCAATAATTCTACTGAAATTAATTATTCTAATAACTGCTCACTTTATTTATTACAGTTCTAGTACTCTACTATACGTAATACCTAAATTTACCATGCATAGCATAATCTGTTTACCATCACTATGTGCAATGTTTCCTCTGATCTTAGTCTTCTGGATTTTTATTTTTAGTATTTTATTTATATTTTCTGTACTTCTTGTATATAGAGATCTTATTTATTATTTGTAATAATAACACTTCTGTTCTTTCCTCTGTGTTGCTGTAACACTGCAAATTTCCCCACTGTGGGATTAATAAAGGAATATCTTATCTCATCTTATTTTATTTAGAATTAGATTTTTTTTTTATTTTTATATAACAATAAAAAGCTGCGGACATTAAACCTAATAACACACACACAGCACAAGAGTTCAAGCCTTGACAAGGTCTGACAAAACTGAGATACTTGACTTGAGGATGAGTAATATGATGACATTTTATGGTTGTCTTAATATAATTATGGCCCAGTGTGCTTTGATGAGCATTTTATAGATATCAGAATCTAAACAACACAGACTAACGATAGGCCATTAAAAGGTCTGCATAATTAAACTGGATTAACTGGATTTAGGGCAGTGCAGCCTGAAAACACCAGCACAGCAGCTTCTATTTAGTCTACTGCAGCTTATCATATTGTGAGGATCGTGTATCATGAAAAAGTCTTATATATCACTCCACCCTATTCCTGCCAGATCTCCCTCCCCAGGCTGGATTCTAGGGAAATTTCCCGAACTCATTCAGCCTTAGTTTTAATGCAGAATCCTAATAAAGGTCTCTCACCTGTGCATCAGTCCTCAGACAGCAGTCCTCCAGGCTCACTTTTTCACTGTTCGAGCAGTTCGTCTGAGCCACTCGCACTTCTATGGAGTATTTAACCCAGGTTGGAGGGTAGAGCTGAGGGAGGTACACAACATTACATGTACAATGCTACTGTGCGTGTATCTGTAATATGCACAGACTGGATATCTGAGCTTGTTTTAAGTGGGTATGTCAGTTTAGCTGCATAAAATAGCTAAGCTTAGTTTATTCCTTTCATAAGCAGTTTATAAAATAGAACATGTAGAGTAAGACACTATACACACCTTCCATTATACATTCCATACAGGATAAGACGTTTCATCTATGAGTGCTACATCCTATATTTTGCTCTTCTTTGTTGCCTAAGCCATGCTTTTTGATCCAGCTATGTAATTTCTGCACTGAGTTCCTACACAGTGTTTCTTTGACTGATGTTATGACCTGGCCTTGGTCAGGCCATAACAGAGAATGACAGTGGGTTCTCTCCACAGACCTCTGCCAGATCGAATACTGGGCACCATTAAAAACCAGAAAACTGCAGCTTTATTTTCATCAAAATGTTCAATGGTAAGTTGGCACATTGACTTCAGGGATGAGCAAACGGCAAACAAAACAACTAAAGGTCAACACATAAAACACATAAATAACAAATAAATAAATAAATAAAATTATATCTATATATATCTATATATATCTATATATCTATATATCTATCTATCTATCTATCTATCTATCTATATATATATATATATATATATATATATATTTTTTTTTTTTTTTTAAGAACACTAATATGGTTGTATATGATGGCCCACTACATTCATGCCCACTACAAATGACTGCCTCCCCATAAGTAAAGGCCCATGGACCCCAAAAGGGTGGCCCACAGGTTGAAAAGCAATGGGCTATAATGGTGCATAGGCTTTGTCTCTTTGCACCTTAACCTCCGTGTTTTTGAGTAATGCCCCCAAAATGGGGAGTTATCGGTTCACAGTATATGTCAAATATGCCACTGACAATGCAGAGCTTCTGCTCTAAATCAAGCACACATACGTCTTTACTGTGCACAAGTTAGTATTAACTTCAGAACACTGTAATATTATTTCTTAATTCCGAATCATTGTTTTCCCTCTAGAATGATGCACCTGACTTTAAACCACTTTAAGCAGCTTCTATCGTAAGTATTTGATTGTGCAGAACATTGTGGAGAACCTGTGAAATTCCCCTTTAAATACTTCAAGTTTAATCCAGAAATATTCCACAAGCCCCTCTTACCTCAGCACTTTCCGCCAGGATGTCCACCACTTTATAGGCATAAGCATAACTACTCCTGTGATTGTGGACGTCGATGGCAAAGTTGGCTACTTTGACCACTGTGGGGTTGACCTCTTGTGCTGAGCCACTCCTGGAGACAACAAAAGCCATGAGAACAGCGGCAAGGAGACTCACGGTGCCGGCCATCCTGCTGGAAAACAGGTCTGTGGAAACAAGAACAAAAAGTTTGGATAAAACATATAAACGAGGAAACGTCCCCTGTGCCTGCAGAATGCTGGAGATACAGAACTGGAAACAGGGGAAAGAATAATCAGTCTGCAGTGACCCATTACCCTCCTAGCAGATAAACCCTTTCATCCTCCTTTAGTTCACCTGAATTTTCATAAGACATTCATTTTATACCTTTATATTTAAGAACCTGTAGATGAGACGTCTGGTAGAGTGTTCTCACCCTCTCCCTGGTTTCTCTTCTTGCCCTTTATTAGCTGCTCCTGTAGACCCTCCTTTTTAGAAATGGCCATTAACCCATACATGTCCATATAACATGGCTGAAAAGTGAGTTTGTACACAATTGAGATTATAATTAAACCAAGAATTTTTCAAATTTAGGCGGATCAACATCAATATTTAATGTTTACAATAGTAATATATATTTTAAAATATAATTTTAAATTAAAGTTCCTTTTCTGATGATGACTTACAGAAGTAACAGACTTAATATTTAGCATTTAATTAACAAACATAGAAAATGTTAACTAGCATGTACTCCCATGTGGATATAAAGTTGTTACTGAAAAGTGTATATACACATACACATACACACACACACACACACACACACACACACACACACGTGTATGTGTGTGTGTGTGTGTGTGTATGGCAACACCATGAGCTGTAGTCTCTCTCAAAATCACTGCAGTGGGGAGACTGCAAGGCTGGACCCGAATGTGTGTGTGTGTGTGTGTGTGTGTGTGTGTGTGTGTGTGTGTGTGTGTGTATGTATGTATGTATGTATGTGTATATATATACACACACACAATTAATAAATATTAATAGAATGGGCAATGGCAAGGAGAGTTTGGTCCTCCTTTGTTGCAGTAACACTGTATATTATATACTCTATTATAATCAAGGACATCCATATCAGACCTTCAAGCCTATACCTCATACCGTCGCTGTCCAAAGAAAAACATGTATCTCCAAAATGGCAGCTTTACAGGAGAGGCCCAAAACCTCATTTCATTTTAATGGAAGTCAATGGAACCAGACGTCTTTCCAAGCCATTTTGGGCCATTTCTGTTGGTCCATTCGTCATGAGATTCTCACACAGTGTAAACAGCAGCTGGTGTGTTCAAATGATGTGTAAAAGTAAAAATAGAAATAATGGAGATACATGTTTTTCATTGGACAGCGACGATATATACATAACAGGCATTTAAAGGGGAACTCCACCAATTTATCAAAATTTATACATGTGGTTCCCACGTCCTCCTAGACTGTGGATGTACAATAAGAACATGTAGCTACTATAAGATGTTCACCCATCCTTACACACACACAGTGTCCACCTGAGCCTCACACCAGAACATAAGGAAGCTCTGTATTTTATTCCGGCGATACATGAAACAGGGCTCCAGCTTTCTGCTCCACTCGCCTTCTAAGTGTCCTCAGTGATCCGGAGACGCAGGACGCGGCTGTGTTCAGGTCCAGAACCTCTTCTGAGTCTGCTGCTGCTGCTATCTGCTGATCTACGGACTCAGTCAGCGGCTCGGGTACCGCTCAGGTTCAGTCGCGACACGTACAATTGAATATCTGTCGCTGCATAAAAGCTACAAGCTGTTAGAAACCCGAGATGCACCTTCTTCCCACAGTTTGTTTATCCCAAGCAGCTTCCTGGTCACGTGAGGTCCATGGGCGGTTCCTTTTCATCAGCACCATCCATGGCGCCCACAAAGTGATCCATACACACACCATAGGGTCATTATTTTGCAGATATAGCCCTCTACTAGGAGGTGCATTAACAGGGAGTTTTTTTGATCCTCCTTTGTTGCAGTAACACTGTATATTATATACTCTATTATAATCAATAATCCAGCCTATACCCCATATGTACCTAACAGCAGCTCTTCTGATTAGTAAGGCATTTAAAGGGGAACTCCACCAATTTATCAAAATTTATACATGTGGCTCCCACGTCCTCCTAGACTGTGGATGCTATGTGGTGAACGAGGGATGAATAAACACTAGTGCGGGTCATCATGGTGTAAGGGTGAAAACGTGCGGTGCAGGAGCCAGACCAGGGAAAAGGCACTGGTCCCGGGACTCTCTAAAGATACACGCCCAGGACACACTGCATGCGGGGTAGAAGTGGTGTTTATTGGCCCAAGTAACCACACATCTCACCATTACTGTCCGGAGTTACTTAGAAGCAGCTGCATCAGACGGGAGGCTAGGCTACAACTAGCTCCTTCGTCCCGCGCAGAGAGCTACAGCTCAGCGCGCATGCGCAATAGTCAAGAGCACGTAATCAACGGTTACAATGGCTGTGGATTAGTCTTTGGGGATCTGTTCTGAGTGAGTACATGCAGTTTGGCGGCTGTAGGTTAAAGGAAACAGGGTTTAAACGAAGGGAAAAATGAATGGGACTTTATGGAGGGCAGAGAGGGATGGAAAAAAGACAAAGAGATGAGTGTGGGTTGAGCCAAAACTGAATTTGTACATGATGGTCTTCCCTGGGATGGTGTATCAGAAACGGTGACAGAAGTCCAGTAGATGAGCATGCACTTTTCCATTCTATTCATTCATAATGGGAATAAAGTCAGGTATAATCCATTCCTAGACGGAAATTACACATCCAATCAAACAGCTGTATACAAGCACACCACTCTTGATCAGGCCAAACGTTTTAGAGTTGGAGGGGTGTCGATACCTTGTAAACTGCATGACTAGTGAGTAAGAAAAATTGTCTACCAAGAAGGAGAAGAAGAAGAAGAAGAAGAAGAAGAAGAAGAGGGATATAGGATAACAATATCTTGCGCATTGCTTTACATAATTAACATGGTTCAATGTTGCGGTGTAAACATGGTTTAGTGTTATCCCTATAGTGTGAAATACCTTACCTCCAGAGAAACTGATAGAGACGATCAGGATTGTTCACGGCGGTGGTGATAGGAACCAGACCTCTAAAACCACCTTCCCTGAAAATAATATGAAATGATTATGAGACAATGCTTGGGTTAAAGTTTGTTTCATTTTTATCCATTCATGGTGGAGGGATACACGCAAAACCATTCCCAGAGAAACCTTTTACCATCATCAACAATTATACATATACATGAGTCACCTGAGACTTAATCGTACCTAATAGCATGTTATACCTCCATGAGCACCAATAAAATAACTGTGACTGGGTTTGACAAGTTTCTGGATGTAGGCCACATCAATGTTCAGACACTCTTGCATCAGATACATGTCCAGTTGGATCAGATTTGGTAGATCTCCTCCCTGGCCCAATCCTGAGGAGAATTCCCTGTGGACTGGGATTTTAGCCACTGCTGACAGACCTGTATGACTGTACGCTTCCATACACCTGCAGATTCAGTTGCTTCCTTCACACTATGGTCTCTGGCCACACCCCAGTGCAGTCACTCCTTTTAGCCATCATTAACATCTGCTCTGGAGCCAGTTATTTAGTGCACCCTCCCTTGTTTTTCATATATATAGATAGATATATATATATATATATATATATAGAGAGAGAGAGAGAGAGATAGATCGATAGATAGATACTTTATTGATCCCAGAGGGAAATTCAAGGCATCCAGTAGCAGATATACAAACTATACAGAAGTAACAACAGAAGCAAGATAGATTTGTACAAATAGAGACAATACTATATAAAGTATGAAGGTATAAAAATAGAGTCCTTAGTGTCTGTGTAAAGTATAAAGTATAGATGGAGGTAATGGTATACCGTTTGCTAAGCAAATTAAGAAGATGGCTGTATTTTCATGCCAATTCCAGACAGTGCAAATACGGCAGTAATATAAATAATTATCAGTGCAAAAAGTGTAAACAGTACAGATACGGGAGTAGACATAATACAATATAAAGGTTAGATTTGTAGGGGCATTTATGGAGTGGCATTTAGGAGGGAGTGTGTGCAGAGATGGGGTTGTGTCCATGGAGGGACCGGAATGAAAGAGTGTCACACACTTTTTCATCTGCTGTACTGGGAGGAGTTGAACAGTCTTATGGCCTGAGGGACAAAAGACAGATAGATAGATATAGATATATACAGTATATGCACACACACACACATATATATACGGCTGGTGGCATCGTATGGTTGTAGTATATTGAGATAAAACACTTCATGGTCAAGTTTTCGAACTAAAACTGGACCTCCCATAAAAGAAGCAGGGTGTTTGTCCCCTCCAGGCCGGCAGAGGGAGCTGGAGTTGTTACCACTCAATGAGTTGTTGGGGTCTAAGCGGTCTGTGTGTTCCATGTCTGGTCTGTGAATTCTGAAATCATGCCTGTGAGGAAAGTTGTGATTGTTCCGGGGAACGGTGCGGGGGATGTGGAGCACTGTAACTGGTACGGATGGGCCCACAAACAGATAAACAAGGTAGGGAACTGGAACTGGGGGCGTGCAGGGCTGAGATGGACTGGACAGCTAACTAGAACATACGTGGCACGGTGTTCAGGTTTAGGATCCAGCAAGAATGTAGACACACACACCTCCACAGATCTCCACCAGCATGTGATTGCTGCCTGGGTGCGTTGATGAATAAGAGACATGCTCTGTAACCGCGTGTCAGTTTCTGGTGGGGAAACAAACTCGGGGCTTAACCTGCGACACCGATCAGAAAGTTTTAACCGACAGGTGATTATATGAGGTTGCTTCACCTGTATTTGATTGCATGTGATAGCAGAGGGGTTTCTGTTGCATCAACTTACTCAGCCAGGAAGAGCGTAAACGCCGCGAGACCTGCCGTTATCTCACGTGACCTGCAGGTGGCGACTCTTCGTCTTCACGGCTCTAACCTTCATCCCTACTACAACCGGCTACTCACCCTGACCACCGAGACGAGGAGCAGTTCATCCTTTATTTATTTATTTATTTATTTATGTATTTAATAGACACATAAAGAAAGACAGTAAAGCCAGGAGAAAATAGAGGAACTAAATACATAACACACTAAATAACAAAAAAATAAATATAACAATGAATATACAATATAAATATTTTCCAATACACATCAATCAACATATTAAAAAAAGAAGAAAAAAGATCATAAAGCACATTGATTACATAAAATGCTAAAATATAGGGTGTAGTCTTTTGCACCATACACTTATGTAGACAGTACATAGCCAATCAAATAATATCACATTAAAACAAAATGTAATTCACTTTGAATAATACATTAAAGTAGGGTATAAATTAACTGTAAATACAGTCCATAATAAATCCACAAATAAAAGGTCACTAAACCAGGAATGATGTTTCTGTCTGTCTCTAACTGACTTGTCTCAAAAGGAGCAGTTCATCTCGAGCAAGCTTAGTTCCACGTCATGATGTCAGCTTTTCAGGCCCTCCCCCATTTTTTTTAGTCAATCAAATGCCCTAACTTTGTATGTGAGATGTATCGCTTCGAGGGGCGGCGCCTCCCATCCCACCCACACATCCTAAGATTATATATAACTCGGTGCTCTCCTCTTCCGCTTTATTCAAAATACACCCATCATCAATCCCATCCATCCCATGCAGCTTGAATATCCTCACATGGTTCCTGCAGATTGTGCGGTGGAGTGGTGGGGACATGGTCAGTCAGGTACAGCGATAAGGCCCGTTCCTGCTGGTCACATGCATGGCCGAGCGTGGATCTTAAATCATTTGCATGTCTCATGATGTCACACCTACCCACCAAGTTTGATTCCTGTGGGTGGAGTCCTTCTGGGTGGAGTGCTGTTTTCGGTGCTGACTTGCTCCAGAACACTGGAATGGTATTGAGGTGTGTTAAGTATCTCACTCTGCCTTTCAGATTCCCGGTTTGTCCTGCAAGTTAAAAAACATGCCAGATCCAGGTAGGTGGACCCAGAGGCTGTGTGAGGCCTTCCTCGGTTTATGGATCTAATGGAGAAGAGGCTTTTAACTCATTGTTGCTTGTTGGCTGGTTTGACAGTCACCGCCAGGGAGAGCATATGGCTGCCCTTCATGGAGAAGGACCTGTTGTGTGATGAAGAGACCGTGATCATTGGCCACAGCTCTGGAGCAGCTGCTGCTATGAGGTACTGATCAGACAGCTAGAGTTTGAGCTGCACAGGTTTTATTATTTTTTGCATAATGTTGCACTAGAATATAAAGGTATGTCTTGTATTATGCCTACGTACTTATTCAGAGCAATATTATACATATTATTATTAATACACACACACACACACACACACACACACACATATATATACAGTGAGTCCAAGAAGTATTTGATCCCTTGCTGATTTTCTTCGTTGGCCCACTAATAAAGACATGATCATTCTATACTTTTAATGGTAGATGTATTCTTACATGGAGAGACAGAATATTAAAAAGAAAATCCAGAAAATAAATCTAAGGAATATATATTAATTGATTTGTATTTCATGGAGTGAAATAAGTATTTGATCCCTCTTGCCAAACACACTCAATACTTAGTGGCAAAGCCTTTGTTTGCAAGCACAGCGGTGAGACGTTTGTTGTAGTTAACCACAAGTTTAGCACACACACCAGGGGGAATTTTGGCCCACTCTTCTTTGCAGATCCTCTCTAAATCATGAAGGTTGGTGGGCTGTCGCTTGGCAACTCTGACCTTCAGCTCCCTCCATAGATTTTCGATCGGATTGAGGTCTGGCGACTGGCTGGGCCACTCCATGACCTTAATGTGATTCTTCTTGAGCCAATCCTTTGTTGCCTTTGCTGTATGTTTAGGGTCGTTATCATGTTGGAAGACCCAACCACGGCCCATTTTCAGATCCCTGGCAGAGGGGAGGAGGTTGTCCCTCAGGATTTGTGCGGTACATGGCTCCATCCATCTTCCCAGTGATGCGGTGAAGTAGCCCTGTACCCTTGGCAGAGAAACACCCCCAAAAACATTATGCTTCCACCTCCATGCTTGACGGTGGGGCACAGTGTTCTTGGGGTCATAGGCAGCATTTTTTCTTCCTCCACACATGGCGGGTGGAGTTGAGGCCAAAAAGTTCAATTTTGGTCTCGTCTGACCACAAAAACCCTTCTCCCAATAACTTGGTTCATTCTTTCACAAATGATCAATGTGGCATATACTTGAGGCGGCGCGCCTCCACATGTGCTCGCTGTTCAGCAGTGGGGCTACCTTTCGGGCACTGCAGGATGTGAATCCATTGTTGCGCAAAAGGTTGCCAATCTGGTTTCCTTGTGCAAACTGTGGTCCCAGCTGCCTTCAGGTCGATTTGCTAACTCCTTGCCGCGAGGTGGGGGTTTCATGCAGGACGATTTCTGACCGTTGAACTCAGCATCATTGCCACCCACAGGAGGCGAAATCTTCTTTGGAGCACCGAGCCCGAGGTCTGTTGATTGTCATGTTATACTCTTTAAACTTTCTGATAATTGCACCAATAGTTGTTACTTTCACATTCGACAACCAACTTTCTAATCTTTTGTAGGCCCATTCCAGACGTCGCTTGTGAGAGTGTCAACAATTCTGACTATGAGGTCCTGTGACAGCTCTTTGGTGTTTACCCATGTTGTGAGGACTTGAAATCTGTTGATGATACTGTCTGATTCTGTGGGACTAGGGGTTTTCACCACACAAGTGATTAGTGTGAGAAAAGGTGGTTACAGGTCAGGTAAATCCAAGGCACTTTGTGGGAAGTGTCTAACTGGTCTGTAAAAAGCCAGAACTGCTATGAATACTATAAGGGATCAAAACTTATTTCACTCCAATGAAATACAAATCAATTTAATTATAATTTACACCCTAGAATTTATTTTCTGGATTTTGCTTTTTAAGTATTCTGTACTGGTTCCAAGTGTAAGAATACATTCTACTATATCTAAAACGTTTTATAAGAATGATCATCGTCTTTATACGTGGGGCCATGACGAAGAATATATCACGAAGGGATCAAATACTTCTTGGACTGTCACTGTTGGTATATGATATCCTGCCAGGCTGAGCGTAGGAGCTTGGCTTTTGGTGCTGGCTTTGGGTTCAGAGCCTCAGGTTGGAAAGACCTCAACCACAAAGTCATCTCTGTGCCTCTCTGTATAAATAGAGCCATAGTGGGGTCCGGATTGAAGCCTACCTAGATTAGCCCTAGGCAGATTTACCAGTGTTATGTTGATTCTACAGTTTGATCAGTGATTTCCTCTCTTCTCTGCTACCTGGACTTCAGGTATGCTGAGACCCATGCAGTATTTGGCATCATCCTGGTGGGCGCCTATACCTCAGACCTGGGAGATGAGAATGAGAGGGAGAGCGGTGAGTCTGCACTGTTTGGCGAGCCTTTATTTCAGGTCTTTGTCTGAGTCCTGCTTTTTAGGTATAGCTAGTATGTCTTTTATCCTCCATAACGCCACTGTTGGACTAATATCTCCCATCTCCAAATTTGATGTTATTGGCTGGATTAATTCAGATTTTTTTTAGTCTGAAGTTGAAGTCAGAATGAAACCATCAGAGAGGTGAATGCTTCCCAAACCAATTATGCAGCCCAGTGGAGCATGAGCTGCTCTTTCTAACAGCCCCTGGATTGCATTGTTAGTCTTCAGGAAACCAAAGATACGGACCCCAGAACCTCACAAATTTGTGTCCAGCTTGGATCACCCTGGACGATCTTGCCAAGACGCCTGTCTGCACCTGGAATCCAGAGAGCCAGGAAAATTTACAGGACCATAACCGACTTTAAACTTCACAGGGTTACAGGGTGCAATGCCCCCTTTCCAACCACACATGATATTTTATTGTAGTCCTGTTGAACACAGAGATTATAAAGTTCTAATCTTTATAGAGCGTGACATGCACATTCCCACAAGCCCTGTCAAGGTGATTAGTGCGCGTAACTCCTTAGTGTTCCATTTGTTAGAAATGGGGGTCTTCAGGGAGGATTGGGAGTCAGGAGACTTACAGCTCGGACGATCAGCAGTTGAGCCAGAAGTGTTTTTAGGGGACTCTGAAATACAATAGGAGAAGGTGAGGAGTTTAGGGAGGGGAGTCCACTACTCTCTGCATAGGTGTGGAGACAATTTACATCATCTGTACAAAAGGCCTTCACACTTTCCCACAACAAGAGGCCATTTGCTAGAGTTTCACAATACACCATTTGCTAAAACGTCTCATTATACGCAGTTAAGACACACAGTTAGAATGCCTTGAAAAAGGATAACATTAAGGAATATAACACGGGTTAAGGCTATTTCCGTACACGTTCATTAGGCACAAGGTAAAGGCATGTAAAGACAATGTACAGCTTTTACAAATTAGGTAAAAATAAATAATTAAAAAAGAAATAAACAAAGAAAATAAAAAACACCGTTTTGGTTCTGACAGCAGTGATAATCCTCACATGCATATATATAGGTAATATAATATCACAGTGCCTGTAAGTACTGTGATATTATATTTTATTATATAATATATTATTTTATTAAGTTATTATATTTTATTTATGTTAGTAATGAAAGGTAGTTGCTCAGTATTCTCTAGGAACTGAGGATTTGCTCAGAACCCCATACTATAAAGATTTATCATGATACCGATAAAATATCATAAAGTTTTCTCTTGTTGCCAATATGTCCATCTGCTGTTCTTGTCTTATTCAGGCTATTTCAGCCGGCCGTGGGAATGGGAGCAGATCAGAGCAAACGTGAAGAACATCGTTCAGTTCGGATCCACAGACGACCCCTTCCTGCCATGGGAGGAGCAGCAGGAAGTAGCAGATGGACTGAAGGCAGACCTTCACAAATACACAGACCGTGGCCATTTCCAGAACACGCACTTCCCAGAGCTGATTAACGCTGTAAAGAAACTGACTACAGCTGACTGAGGAGGTGGCCTTTCCATCAGCAGCAACAGGAAACATTAAAGCAATCTCTGTGTGCTCTCCGGATATTAAAGTAAGCATGGAGGCTGCGGCCAGGATCCAAGTTCCATCCAAAGCAGTGTTTATGATGACTATTCTATGGGTTCAAAAGCAATGCACTCTCTCAAACAGCTCTATATGGCAGATATATAATACTTGTTTAAAGGTTCCAATCCAACATACCAGGAATGTTAATGACGTAACATTTCCGTAGCAGTTATGGGGAGATCAGAGAAACCAAAGGTGCACAAGATGAAACGTTCATGAGGTTAAGAGAGATGGAAGCATTTACACCTTTGACCAGACATGTTGTGAAGCATTGGGCCATGTTCACCAACCACTCCCAATTCCTCCATACCCCCTCATGCAGTTTTCCGGTTCTGACACTCTGAGATTTTTTCCCAAATTTCCCAACTTCTTACAATTTCTGGTAAAACTACCAGTTGAGTGGTTTAGGTGTTCTCATTTGCAGCCCTGTACACTGCTATGAATCGGTGAGAGCAGTAAAACAGGCCAGTAGTCCTTGTTCACATATGAGCAATGAGCAAACGTGGTACCGTCTTGCTGTTCGCTCCTAAAGTCTAATAAATCTGGCGGTGGGTTTTATGGATTTGGCCCGTTGTTTCATCAAGAGGCTTAATTTGAATTGACTATTTTAACTTGACAATCAATTAACTTGATTGTTTTAAAGATGGTCGGTTCCATAAGGAAATATTTATTTTCATTACATTTTTGTAATTCTTATATGGAAAATTTAACTCGAGGGACTTTTAACTTGCTTTCAGGCCAAAGCTTATTTCCAGGTTATCCAGTAAGGCAGTACCCTCAGAGGAGAAAGTTTCCAAACGGACCAATTGAATATAGATAAAATGCAAAACAACCCCAAATACATTTCAGATGTTTGCAAAATGTTTGGCAAGCTGAGCAGACTGGAACGTAAAAACTCAATCAATAAATAAACAACGAAAGAATTGTGGGATTATTATAATTTGGGAATTAGGAATTGTAGAAATGTAGCCCTGTTATTGCAAACACTATAATACCAAACTCTACAATGAAAACTGGTTTAAAAACATCCTTTTAATTCACACTGCAAATAAAATTCAAACTTAACATCAACATTTAAGCCACACAAATAAAAACCCAGACTTACAAAATATCCATTTAAACATTTACAATAGGTCAACTAAAAATATCACAAAAAGCACAACATACAGTGGGGAAAATAAGTATTTAGTCAGTCACCAATTGTGCAAGTTGTCCCACTTAAAAAGATGAGAGAGGCCTGTAATTGACATCATAGGTAGACCTCAACTATGAGAGACAAAATGTGGAAAAAAATTGAGAAAGTCATTTTGTCTGATTTTTAAAGAATTTATTTGCAAATAATGGTGGAAAATAAGTATTTGGTCAATAACAAAAGTTCATCTCAATACTTTGTTGTATATCCTTTGTTGGCAATGACAGAGGTCAAACGTTTTCTGTAAGTCTTCACAAGGTTGGCACACACTGTTGAGTATGTTGGCCCATTCCACCATGCAAATCTCCTCTAGAGCGGGGCTGTAGACACGGAATCAACTCCCTCCAAAGGTTTTCGATATTGAGATCGGGAGACTGGCTAGTCCAGGACTTTGAAATGTTTCTTACGAAGTGCCACTCCTTTGTTGCCCTGGCACATCAGTAAGACATTGAAAGACCCAGCCACGTTTCATCTTCATTGCCCTTGCTGATTGAGGGATCTCACAATACAAATTCATTCTTCCCATGTACACGGACCAGTCGTCAGGTCCCTTTGCCCCAAAGCATGTTGCCACCCCCATGTCACACGTAATGCAACTCCGCATTCACTTTCCTTCATACCAAATCCTGCGATCTGATGACATTCTCCCACTCTTCTGTAAACATCAAATGCTCTCTACAAACTTCAGGGGGCACGTCTAGGAGTAAAGATGTGGTCTGGCTCGTTGTTTATGGTAGCCTTTGTAACGTTGGTCCCAGCTTCCTGCAGGTCATTCACTAGATCCCCCTTTCTGGGATTTTCCTTACCGTTGATCATTTTGACCCACAAAAGAACTTGCGTGGAGCCCCAGATCGAGGGAGATTAGTAGTGGTCTGTATATCTGATTATTGCTCACACAGTGATTTCTTCACATCAAGCTTTGCCATGCAGATTCAGTGTTCCCCAGCCTGGTGCAGGTCTACAATTGGGTTTCTGGTGTCCTCCGACAGCTCTTTCGTCTTCACCATAGTGGAGTTTGGAGTGTGAGTGTTTGAGGTTGTAGGCAGGTGTCTTTTATACTGTTAACGACTTCAAACAGGTGCCATTAATACAGGTAATGAGTGGGGGAAAGAGGAGCCTCTTAAAAAAGAAGTTACAGGTCTGTGACAGCCAGAAAATCTTGCTTGTTTGTTATTGACCTTATTGACCTAAAATACTTATTTTCCACCATTATTTGCAAATAAATTCTTTAAAAATCAGACAAAATCACTTTCTCAATTTTTTTCCACATTTTGTCTCTCATAGTTGAGGTCTACCTATGATGTCAATTACAGGCCTCTCTCATCTTTTTAAGTGGGACAACTTGCACAATTGGTGACTGACTAAATACTTATTTTCCCCACTGTACAGATCAACAAAATCACCATCATCTACTATGGCTGATCCAGCTGCCGACCGAGTTCTTCTTCAACGTGTAGGAAAGTCCTACTTCAGGATTCTCTTTTAAACAGACTGCAGGAGGTAGGCTCACCCAAACCCTCTCCGGGTTAGACACTGAATAATCAGATTTTAATCTTAGTAAGCTGTTAAAGTGAACACAGTAAGACTGAAGATCTGTTTTAATACAATCCTCACTTCCTTGAGGATCACTAAAATCCCTCCACAGGTGCAGTCAGTAACGTAATACATCATTTTCATCAATCCTGCGATCTGAGCTCATGTAAACATCAATACTATACGCAGTGTAGGAGTAACCGTGTGGTCACTCCGTTGGTTTAGCTAGAAGTTTCAGAGGCAGCTTTTGCCTTCTGTTTCACTGAGCGGTCACACAAAAGAACAGGGTCCTGCAGTCAAAGCTGTATATTAATATTCACAAAGTGGCTTCATAAAAAGCTTTCATAAAGCTGTTTCAGTGAAACTAACAGAAGTGCAGGAGCTCAGATGAGAAACTATGCACTGCAGGTGTCGGTGAATCACAGAGTTAGTTTTAACTTCATTTAACTTCAACACTGGTTATAAGCAAGAAATAATTTAACACCAAGTTTTATTTAAACTTTATAATAAGATTAATATTCTGTTTTTTAAATCATCCAACACTTTTTCTACATTTCTGTATTAATTCATTGTGGAAAAGTGACTTGTGGTAAAACAATCCCCCTTTCTTGGGATGCCTTAAAACACCCTACAAGTAATTCTTTGCAATGGGACACTAATCAAAAGAACAGACAGGTAAGAAACTTGGTGGGTAGGTTTGACATTGTACGTACATCGCTGTACCTGACGGACCCAACAGCCATGATTGCGGACATTCAGTGAGCAGTGATCCCTCCACGAGTCATTCTGTTGGTGTCAGCAACATTAGCAGATGGCTGCACCACGCAGGACTACATGATCGTTACGATGACTGCCCTAAATACCTAAGTCACCAAAGACTGCAATGGGTCATCTTCAGTAACGAGTATATATATATATATATATATAAAAAATATAGGGATATATGGGTTGCTGTCACATGTCACACATCCAGATAGCCTGGTGCTACTCCACCTCCACCCCTACCCCAAAATCAGCAGGAGCTGTGTGAGAGTATTCAAGCTGCATGGGATGGATTATCACAGAACAGCATTGGGAACCTCTACAACTCCACGCTGACCTGGCTGGCGTGTTGCGTTAGCACACAAGGCGGCCCGACACATACTGAGAGACACTACTTTTGTATGTGTAGCTCAATTAATATTTCCCATATCAGTCTAGATTTATCAATATTTATTGTTCCTGGTCACCTTTATCGTCCTTCCCAACACCACTACATCCCACACTTACGTTTTAGGCCAGAAGTTAATTTTTTAAAAGTATCATAAAACTCTACATTATGCACATATTAGTAACCATTTCATACAATAGTTTCCTGTGAGGTAGCTTTTAGAGACATTAACACTCTTCGGGCACCTGGTTCCTATGACCACCCCCGTGACTTGGCACACAATGGAGCATTTCAAACCAGTCAGAATCACAATGCAATTCTAGAGAAATTCTGAAAAAGTGGTGGAATGCTCCTGCTTAAAAATCTCATCAACCAAGTCTACATGTTTGTCCAATCTTGCCATGTATTTGCTTGGGTTGAATACCTGAGAGGATAAAAGCAGAGTGCAAACACCTAACACTGAAACCACTTTCCACTCAAACACTTTAACCCGAAACGTATTCCCTCAAAGGAACGCTCCTTAGAATTCACAACCGACTGTCATTGCTGTGAAGACGTTTCACAGTGTGTTTGCAGTCAGGTGTTATTCCGAAGCCTCATTACCACATGATTAGCTTTAGTTACATGACTAATTCATGAACTTATTTCCATCTAAATGTCTTATTGAATATAAGCCTTTCTTTTCCAGCAGAAAGTTTCCTAAATGTTTTCTAGGAGATTTAGAGTCACACATTGCAGGTTTTGTTTGGGGTGGAAAGCTCTTTAGGGCAAAAGCAACAGTTCACAAGGTTGCTTTTCTTTTCTTCCTTGCCTTGCTGTAGCCTCGTCCAAACCACCCGCCCTGAATCACGTTCTCCTCAGCGTCTCTTCTTAGATTTGGCACAGAGTCCTCCGGAGCAGCAGGGTGCGCTAGTGTTTTACGAGTGTGACTGTCCTCTTCATCTGGTCTGAGGGGCGTTGCTAAACTGAAGATGGGGTCCTCTGACCTGTTATTGGAAACAGCAGTGGTTAGATTAACTTCAGTAGGCATCTACATGCATAACAACTAACCACACATACCAAGCACATCACTATACGGTGGTACTTCACGCGAGCTGCTCTGCTGTATCGCCCTAATACTAACCTTTATGAAGGGGACATATTATGAAAAGCTTGCTGGGCCAAAAGTATGAACACAAGCACTGAACATCTGGAGTAACTAGCAACTCACAAACTGTGACAACCCAGGTTTTTTGTGGACTGCCTAGATTAGAAAACATGGGATTCAACAAGCTGATGGAGGAGGAGATGGAGGGGGTGATGGTGTAACAGTAGAATGTCTATAGACAAGTTCAGATATATACACACAAGAGAGCTTAGCTCCACAGACAGGTCACCTCTGTGATGCTGTGGGGGTGTTTTCATAGAGGGGAAATGGCTGTTTGGTTGAGGTGACAGTAACTTCGAACCTACACTGAGCTGCTGGAAAATCAGGTTTTGCCTTTTGCTCAAAATCTTACCGAGGAACATAAAATTCCTATCCCTGTACGACAAGATGACAGTTCTCATGTTCACATGGCTGCAAACGTGACTGATTGGGAGGATGGACATTCAGGAGCATTCACACATCTGGGCTGGCCCGCAAAATCCCCAGTTTTTAAATCCTCTTGGAAATCTGTGGGACTACCTGGAACAATCAGTAAAACTCCCGGGACGGCATCCACCAAATCTGGACCAACTGCACAACTGTTTGTTGCAAGAGTAACTGAACACTGATGTGGGCTACATCCAGAAACTTGTCGGTCCATGTCAAATAAAATCACAGATGTTATTCGTGCTTGTGGAGGTATTTAACACTACTGGGTATGTTTCAGGCACAGGGACAGCTTATTTCGACATGGGCTTTACAGAAATCTTAATAAGTGAGCAAAATTTAAACAAATACCATCATAAAACGTACACAAAGACCATTCCTCCTCCACTGCATTACTGTTAGTGGTTAATAGTATGGTAGGCAGTACCAATAAAACCACTTCAGGAGTGTTACTTGCCTGTTGTAGGTTGGTATTTCAACATCCAACTCCTCCATTAGAAGACGCATTACATCGTCGCACTTTCCGTGAATTTTCAGAGTGGCCAAATCGTCTTTTGGTGTCCACTAAAAAAAGAAAGAAATGGTTCGGCTTATCTTTACCTTGTCAGTTTACATTCATTACTAGTACTCTTTTCTTTGTGCACTGATACCAGAACACACATGGCGAAGGCTGGCTTTACCTGGAGGTTGACGATGTATAGCTTCGGCCTTTTAGCCGCTGGCTTTTTCATGCACCACAAGCAGGCGTACTTCTTCAGGACCTGCCATCGCAAAGCATCCAACATCAGACACTTTGCCAAAAATCAGAGCAGAAATGTGCACAGACTCAACGTGAAAGCTGCCGCCAAACCTTCAGACTGGAGCCGAGGCAGAGGATGAGATCGGCCTGCTGCGCTGCCTCAGCAGCTCCTTTCCAGTTCAGAGGCTGCTCCAGCGTGCCTCGCTCGCCAAAATGCACAATAGTGTCCCTCAGCTCCCCACCGCAGTGTGGACATCTCCTACCCGTCCAGTGCCTGTGCAGCGCTGTGCGCTCCGTCACATCAAACAGTCGGATCACCTCCCGTACCGGAGAGCAGGAGACGCACACCTGTTCAGAGTGAAGGGGGAGGTAACAGTCACGCAAAACGGAAAGACAAGTGTAAAATCATACATATAAACAACGTTATGAAGTCATGTAAACTTGCTCATGTAATTTCTAGCTAGCTGGATAGCTAAACACAGCATTTGCACTGCAAAGCCAAATGTACTGTATTAATATTTAATACTAATTTGATGTGTAAAAAAATGAAAATGAAAAAAATAAAAATTCTTTGAAGAATAATAATCTGAATAGTGATAGACAACTGTAAACCATTGAAGGTCACCTCTATGAACATATTCCCATGTAGCTCAGAGAGGGCATGTCTGGGAATGCCGCTGCGCAGGTGGAGACCATCACAGTTCTGGGATACCACATGCTGAACCTGCACATTAATACAGATAGAGGGTTACAGGCATAGAATACACATTAGCGGCAGAGGTGCGTAGTTCGTTGGTGCACTATGACTGTACTTGTCTGTTGACCTGCAATGCAGGTGTGCAGTACAACAACAGTCACCATTATAGTGCCACGTTACAATTACGGCATTTAGCTGACGCTCTGATCCAGAGCGACTTACAAGGGTATTCATATTACAGGTGGGCCAATGTAGTGTTAGGAGTCTTGCCCAAGGACTCTTATTGGTGTAGCACAGCATAAGTCACCTAGACTGGGATTCGAACCCCAGTCTCCCACATGCGGTGGTGGCTCTCTGGCGGGCAGTGGTGTTATCCGCTGAGCTACAATATTCATTATAGAGCACAGCTAGATAAGAGTGTTTGCTAAATGGGATGCTAAATTGGTTTGACAGTGTAATGTAAATCAAATATCTATATTTAGAACTTTACCTGTTTTTATCCTCACTACATTTAAAAAAATAAAAAATTAACTGCCCCTTGTATTGGCTACAACGATGTGGTTATCATCAAGTTATCATTATTGATCCATAAAATGAAAGTTGATGCGATAGACATCTGAATATTGAGTTGCCAAGTAAATGACTGCATTCATAGACAAATACAAAACAAGCCCAAGCCCGGTTTTAGGATTCATGAGTTAAGCCTTTTCTCATAGAAGCATTGCGGCTATGATAAATATTAATCATACAGACCATTTTGAGTTTGTGTAACATCCGGATGCACATGTGAGTCAGAGTGGGTTCTGCGTCACTGAGATCAGTAGCTCTGTGGAACAAAAAGAGATCTTCTGTTGCTCAATACTTTCGGTCCTGTATCTCCAGTACAAATTACGATGTACGCAGGAGCACTCACGCAACACTCCGTCCTTTCTGCAGCTGAGTCCATACTCCGTTCGGGCCTCGGTAATCTGGGATGGACGCAGCCTGGCGATCATCAAAAGCCGTTATAAACGTTCAAAGTGTGTGGAACATACAAATTCAAAACCACTGTGACTGAAGCTGCCAGTACCGTGCTGATACCGGCTCCTGTGTAGATAACAGCATGCTGGGCTTGCTGCATCGCTTCGGCCAGCTGCTTCACTTTGGTTCTCAGGTCGTCAGCATTATCAAACAGCTGAAAGCAAGGCAGCATGGAGACAAAGAGGCAAACTGATGAAGAAAGTAAATGATGGAATATAAAACGTTTTAGTGAATCACACGGCAGCCAATCCCTACAGAGGATCACCCTGGCAGTGTCCAGAAACCTATAAAGGTACTGCTTTTTCCTACTGATCCTCCCCCTTTGCTCCATGGCTGGACCTGGGTGCAATCTTACCAGCTGTTTGAATACCAGAGGAGACGAGAGAAGCCGCTTAAAACACCCACTATTTATACCCTCAGGGTCAAAACCATAGCTGCACCCAGAAGGAAGTGTGGGACTGCGGTGCTATTGGGAAGGTAGATAAAGGTGACCGGGAACTATACATGATGATACATTTAGACTGATATGATCAATACTTATTGAGCTACCCATACAGAAGTCTGTCTCTCAGTATGGCGTCAGGCTGCTATGGTTGCTAAAGCAACAAGCCAGACCTCTCAGCATGGAGTTGTAGAGGTTCCTAATGGTGTCCTGTGATAATCCACCCCATGCAGCTTGAATGTTCTCACAGTTTCTGCAGATGGTGCGGTAGGGGTGGAGGTGGAATGACACCAGGCCTTCAAGACATGTGGCACACGACTACAAACTGTTCATCGTGGAGCTGACCATGGTCACTCCACACACAGACTCGTTGGTCGATTCTGAGTCACTCCATGACCATCTGGCCCAACACTATTTTAGGCGATGGTGTTGTGGTGTTAGGGACTGTCGTCTTAATGGTATGGGTGCATGTAGTCCTGCGTTGTGCAGCAGTCTGCCAGTGGTGCTGGCACTAATAGAATGACTAATGGAGGCATCACTGCTCTCTGAATGTCTGCAGTCATGGGTGTTGGGTCAGTCAGGTACAGTGATAAGGCCTATTCGTGCAACCGTTGTTTTGAAGATGAGTGGATATTCCGTGTTGTTAATTTTATACTTGGTGTAAAACAAAAACACGAAGCAGAAAACCACAGAAACATAAATCAGCTCACTCTGCACAGCAGCTGTGATTGGATACAGGAGTATTAGGGGCGTGGTTAAACATGAATATTGTGACAGGCTCAGTTCATCAGTAGTAGACGTTAAGCTCTCTGTGTCTCTCTCTCTCTCTCTCTCTCTCTCTCTCTCTCTCTCTCTCTCTCTCTCTGTCTGTGTCTCTCTCTCTCTCTCTCTCTCTGTGTGTCTCTCTCTCTCTCTCTCTCTCTTTGTGTGTGTGTCTCTCTCTCTGTCCTCTCTCTCTGTGTGTCTCTCTCTCTCTCTCTCTCTCTCTCTCTGTGTGTGTGTCTCTCTCTCTCTCTCTCTCTCTGTGTGTGTGTCTCTCTCTCTCTGTGTGTGTGTGTCTCTCTCTCTCTCTCTCTCTCTCTCTCTCTCTCTCTCTTTTGTGTGTGTCTCTGTGTGTGTGTGTGTGTGTGTGTGTGTGTCTCTCTCTCTCTCTCTCTGTGTGTGTGTGTGTGTGTGTGTGTGTGTGTATCTGTGTCTCTCTCTCTCTCTCTCTCTCTCTCTCTCTCTCTCTCTCTCTCTCCACATTCTTCTGGGGTACGAGAGGGGCAACAGGAAGAAAGGGGGAGGCCAGGAGCAGTAGCAAAAGTTTCTGGACACAGTCCCTGTTTAATTCTATGGTATAAAGAGAGGCTAGTAAACGGTCATACAGAAACGAGTTATGATCGGACCTTAGAAAAACACAGCCTAGGTGGTGTTTAATCATAACCTCAAATAGGACACAGGGTTTAGGAAGAAAACCCACCTCTTCTTGCTTTCTTTTCAGGACATTCCTGCGGATCTGCCGCTTGTCTAACTCTTGTACAGTGTCTTGATGATGCTGAAGCAAAGCAGACTCCTCTTCAGTTCGCTCACATTCAGATTTCTTCAGTATCCTGGCTACCTGTACAAAACCAGATTGACCAGCAGAGTGTAGTACTGCTGCACAAGTGAAGGATTCCAGTTTCCTAGATCGGGATTAAGCCTAGTCCCAGACTAATCTGCTTTCCCAGACCTAGATAAAGCCTGACTTTATCCTAAAATGATTTTCCAGTGATGGTTCACAACTGACACTGCAATTTAGCCCAGGAGTAGGCTTTATCAGTGCCCAGGAACCTGACCCTTAGTGTTCATTTACCAGAGGGACTTCCTAGTTTCTGTTTTACCTTAACGCGGTTCTTTCTAATATGCACTGTAAACACTATACGTTTATTATGTTATATAAATTATAATATATAGATACACACCTCCGTTAACATTACTGTGCAAGTACTGAAGACAGGCAGCCGAGGCTGTTGTGCCGGCTAAAATTAATGTCTGCTACCTCCGGCATATGTATTTCTGTGAGAAAACAAAACTACCCATAGACTGTTCCTGTACTCACCAGTTTAAATGTTTTCCTCTGGGTCTCTTTCTGAATAAGTTTGGCTTTTTCCTGCGCTTTTCTCTCTGCTCGGGAAAGCACAGGCGTTTCTGTTTGGGTCTCCATTCTTATGATGGTCGTCTTCCGTATCACATACAGAGCAGACAGTTAATTTCAAAATAAAAGTCCCAAAGTAAACTTATACTCACCGCAACAAAATATCTTGCACTGACGATGGTAAAATTGTAATGCCCGTCCTTTGGTGATCAATCATTTTATATGTATTAATATGATATACTTGTTGTAGGATTAAGGCTTCAGCTAGCATTAGAATCAATAGTCAATAGCATCATATCAATGTGCTGACAGCACATATGGCTTTGAATTTAGCGCTAAACACCATAAAGTCACATTTTCGTGATTTTTACAGTGTGTGTGTGTGTGTGTGTGTGTGTGTGTGTGTGTGTGTGTGTGTGTGTGTGTGTGTGTGTGTGTGTGTGTGTGTGTGTGTGTGTTTTAAGCGGGGCTTTTATTTTGAAAACCATGCACTGCAGTCTGTTTTCTGATGCTGTGATTCGGTTGACAAACGGGGGAGATTTGCGACGCTTTAAAACGTTTTTTTTTAAACAGCAAGCAAACCTGCTGAATTCGGACCTTAACATATATCAGAGTGGTCAGGACACATTTAAACTCTTATGACCTGAGCGACTAGAGCGCGGTTCCATACTCGACATCCCGGGCTCTTCACGAGCTAACGCTAATCAGCCAGCTAACGTTAGCAAACAGCGGGGCCTGATAATGAACACCAACACGAATGTGGTTCAGGTCACCAATGTTTCTCCAAGCGCCACCTCGGAGCAGATGAGGACACTTTTCGGCTTTTTGGGGAGTATTGAAGAGCTCAAACTGTTCCCACCAGAGTGAGTAGCTACAACATGCAGTTAGCCAGCGCCGGTTTAGCGTCCTAGCCTGCTAGTTGTTGTCTCAGTGTAGCTGTGCAATTGAATGTAGCTGTAATAATTACTAGCATCCAGCTGCCTTCTGGAAAATTATTATTATTAATTCATGCTAACGTTAGTGAGCAGGTATTAGGTAACATCCTGATCCATTAGTGTTACAGCCCCTCATTATTTCCCCTGCTTGGTGGCAGATGGAGCTTGGATTGCTACTTTTGCTGTAGAGGCAATAGATTCACCTGCTTAAAGGACCTGGATCCCACTTTTACTTCATATCACTCATCGTATATTTTTATTTTGATAGTATTAAAATGGCTGTTGAGAGGCTGTGACTTTAAGACTGATCTATGTAAATGCTCAGTGTTCTAATTGGGTGTCCTCAACTGTGCATCATTAGTTTAACGTCAGTGTGATTTGGCAGGCCTTGTTCAACTTTCCGGCCCAGGTCAATTTTTTGGCCTATCCAGATTGATACTCTGGAACCCAAATTTGACCTGATCACTTGCATGTAACAGTGCAGACAGTAGTCTCAAAAGAACAGAGCCTTAAAAAAAAAAAAAACCTAGTTTTTGTGACCTCACAGAAGGTGAAAGTAGATTTTCGGTTTTATGAGCACTTTAATCCCTGATTAATCTGAGTTACTACATCACTAGTGGAGGTCTTACATTAGAGAATCTATACAGCGTGCTTTCTATGTTCATACAAGTGTCTAAAATTTTGATCAGCTGCTTTATACTGATGTCAGTATTACACTTAAACCTTCCCAGAAGAGCAGAGGCTGTTATAGCCGTAAAGGGAGGCAACTCCATATTAATGCCCATGGTTTTGGAAAGAGATGTCCAACAAGCTTTGGTGTCCGCAGTCTGTTGGAGCTTATTATTGAATAGAACTTTAATAACTTCAGTAGTGTATTTACCCCAGTAGCTAACTTGTATTCTGCTTGTTGTTATTTTCCATCTGTCCAAAAACATCAGGCCGTAACTCCACGCCATAACTGCAGTTCAGGTAGGACGTGCCATGGCGTTCATTTGACGGCAGACTTAGAGAGCCGAGACGGAGTGTCTCGATTACAGTACATGGAGTTTGTTTAGGTGGTGCAAAATGTGAGAAGGAGAAGGTTGTGTCTTAATGTTAGGGCTGTATGTACATCTTGCAAAAGCCTTTATATTTTCTTCCAGTGATTCTCCCTTGCCTGTGACTTCACGTGTCTGTTTTGTAAAGTTCCTCGAATCTGAATCAGTTGGAGTTTCCCAGCATCTGACGAACACGGTCTTCGTGGACAGAGCCTTGATCGTCGTCCCCTTTGCTGAAGGTTTGTGCCCGTCTTTAAAACCACAGGGTGCTCATTTTGTGTGTGAGATTTGAATGTCGACATCTTAGACCCCTACACTGTCGGACATGAGAGTAGATCTAATAGCCAGCACTCGCCAAATGTACTGATGTAGTAATGTATTAAATGCACAGATATTGTCTGAGCTGAAGATTGGTCTGAATGAACAGATCAGTTCCCAGCTCATGTTTGCTCACTCTTGTTTTTTGGTAAACTTCTCTCTTTGTGATTTTTGTGTGTGTGTGTGTGTGTGTGTGATTTTTGTAGTGGTCAAGGCAGTTGCTGAGCCAGCTGGGTGACTGACAGGTGCTGTCAAGTGTCAACATGGAACTGTAGAAACAGATTTAATTAAGGCCGTCTAATGTTGAGCCCACAAACTGTCCTGCCGTAAAACGATAACTTGCTTTGTTACATGTGTGTCTCTCTAAATGTCTTTAGGTGCATCAGATTATACAGTATGCAAACAGAACAAACCTTAAAGGAGCACTTGAGTGCTTTTTCGGCACAACCTAAAGGGAACTGAGCATACTGGCTCAATGGGAAACAAGCATAGATACTCAACAGGCATACAGAGAGTTCTGGGGTGGGATTTGTAACCGCACTGTGCCGTATAATACCGCCAGATGGAGGAAGCGCTAATAGAGAGTAGGTCGAAAAACGCCCAGGTGTTCCTTTAAGTATAAAGGTTTTGCATGCACGTGTGGAGCTGTAAGCTCTGAGGCCAGAAATACACGTTTGCACTGCAATTTAAGGCCACTTATTCTCACTGTGGGCTTTCCTGCATTTACGTGCATTATTCTCCATCTGACTCCGTCAGTTCAGTCGTTATAGTCAGTGTGAGGGTCTAGAGTGTCCTGTTGATCCTCTCCACATGACTCCAAAGAAAAGGCTGAAAACCTTTTTTAACGGTGGTTTTCTGTTTTTTGTTGTTGTGTCTTCCAGTTCTTTTTCCTGGTTCTGCCAGTGCTCTAAACCAGACCCAGCAGAAAATGCCACCCAACAGTTTTGTCCTGCTGCATGTCCTGTTTCTAAAGTCTCTTTCTCTTGCTATCGCTTTCTCTTACTCTCACTCTGTTGCTCTCGATCTCTCTAGCTCTCTCTCGCAAAGATAATCAGTTTGTGTGCAGTAAAACATTAATTGCAGATTTGCTTCATCGCCCCATGGATACCATGCATCACAAAAATGCCATTATTTGTTTAACACTTTTTATTTTCCTCTTCAGCAACTCTGCAAACTCAGTTGAGGTAAAGTGGGCTTTTGCTGGCAGGACGCTCTTGTTCAGTCCTGCTTTTTTCCCCCTTCAGAATATACAGTACTGTGCCAGAGTCTGTGACCACTGTTCATTTAATTTCCAGTTTAGATAAATTGTAGTTTTTTATAATTGATTTTTTTTTGTGTTCTTGTAGTTGAATTTAAATATAAATGAAATATTTCAAAGACTTAAAAGAACAAGCAGGAAAAAAGCAGGAAGTTTTTCCATGGGGTGGCACGATGGTGCAGTGCGTAGTGCCGTCACCCGAGTTTGATTCCCAGCCAAGGCATCCCAGGTCTTTTCTGTATCTGTTTCCTCTGGGTGCTCCGGTTTCCTACCAGAGACGTATAGTCAGGTGAATTGGAGATGCTAAATTGCCCCCTAAAGGTGGGTGTGTGTGAATGAGTGAAGGTGTATGTCTGTGTATCTGCTCTGCGATGGACACAGAGACATGCCTTCTGGCCAGTGAGAGCTAAGAAAGGTCTCCAGCAGCCTCCACGGTGTAGAAGGATAAAGTGATTTCCACGCTTCCAAAGTTCAGTCTTTGGGAGCGGGTTCCATTTTCTTCTTTTTGTGATGGAGACGCATTCAGTGATGTAGCCATCTAGACTCTGGGGTGGTCGTGTTGTTCTGAGGACACCAGCAGCTTCTATGTCCTTTCCTCAGTGAGGGATAAGAATTCCTGTTTCTTGTGGCATGACGGTCTTGGTGGGCCTGCCATGGATGCTATGACTGCTTTGGGCATCCCTGGACTGAGGAGAGGACATAGAAGCTGCTTGTGTCCTCAGAACAACGTGACCAGCCCTGAATCCAGATCTCTACAAGAGGCAGATTCACATCCTTTCAGACCCATAGTGTTAATGTCCTTTACCAGTGGAAGTATGGGTTGAAACACACAGGGATGTTGTCAGTGTGGCGTTTGATTGTCTTCTCTCTCTCAAAGGTGAAAGCTTTAAGGACTGTCTACTTGTCAGGCATTTTCTCTGTTTCTTTTAACCACTGATAGTGAGACTTGTTATCCTGTGGCTCAGCTTAATGGCCACTTTGAGTGGAAATTAAATGAAGAGTGGACTTCTGCACAGCACTGTATGTTGCGACTGATCTACCCTACAGGAAGTTATCTTGGCACCAGCAAAAGCCCTCTAATAAAAAGAACTAATAATTGTTAGTTTTGATTTTGTGTAGTTAGGGTAAGTAATGAACTGTCATGTGATGTTGACCCTCCGAATCATAAACTCTGTTTTGTCTATCTTGATGTCTCTGTGTGCTTTATAGCGAAGCAGCCGACGTGAGTCGCTTGTTCATAAAACAGCTAATGAAACATGAGTGCACATCCCACTGGACAGCCGGCTGTGCTTGCTTACATTTGGTTCATGACTTAAAAAATCAAGTTCAGGTGATAACATCTTGGCAGTGTGTCTAGTGACTATCTTTCTCTTTTTGTAGTATCATGCACTTATGCTTTTGTAAAGGGAACCTCATCTAGATATCTGAAAATCGAGTATTGATGTCAAATGTAGACTTGGAAAAAACTAAATTGTCTTGACTTTGTGGGTCTGTTTGTGTTGCGTATGTACCGTCGGCCTCGTCTTAACTTAATTTCCTCTCTTTTATTTTTACCCCCTACACTGCAGGAGTTATTCCTGATGAGTCTAAAGCTCTGTCGCTGCTTGCTCCAGCCAATGCCGTTGCAGGATTGCTGCCAGGGGGCGGGCTTCTCCCCACTCCCAATCCTGTGCCATCTGTAAGTGTTGCTCATTCTCTGTTCTCTGACGTACAACTTTCAGCAACCCTCTACAGTCTTGCTTAAGGTTTTTACCAAGACGCGCTCAAAATAGTATAACCCGATTTAGTGACATGTAGAACCAATTCTAAAGGGTTTTACTAGGTTTTATGATGGAGAAGAACTATTTAACTATGCATAGCGTCATTGATGCATGCCAGTAGTTTCTGCGTATTCATGGTTCTATATCAGAACGTTACTCTTAGTAAAAGACCCGTGAAGAACCATTTTGTAGGACTGTACTGCAGGCCAGGATGCCCAACTCCAGCCATCTGAACAATCACGGTTTCAGTGTTGTAGGTGTAGTTTTGTGATAATTATGTAATGCAGCAGTTACTGAAATAAAGTAGGCCCATGTATAACAGTGCTGTGTGACATTGCTGAAAGGGGTGGGCGATATGGTAAAAATGGAATCGCAGTAGGTTTGGCAATAAGTAATATCACATCTTTAAAAAAAGATCACATCACTGATTTGATTTACATTTCTGGTTGCCACTTAAGATATTACAGTTTGACATGTTTCCCATATTGTGAGTGGTTGTTATAGTTACTTGATTTTTCTGCGCCCATTTACCCCCTCCTGCTCATCAACAGCTGGCATTCACTTCAGTCAAGGTATGCAGACTCCTGTACCTGCTATCTAAGGCAACATGCCAGAAAAATTTTGGTTTTCCCGTTATAGGTTATGTATATTCTGGGTTTTAGTCAGAGAACATCTGGGAATGTGGCATTTTGGTCGTAGCAGGGGTCTGATGATAGCATGGTATGTTCAGACAAGCATATGTTGACAGAATTTATCTCGAAAATTGTTACGTATTGTCATATAACCCACCCCTAAAGACTGATTCACCAGTTTACTATAATGCAAAGTCTGCTGCAATCGTCAACTGCAAATCACAATACAAGTATTCTTGTCCAGTTTGTGTAGCCCGATGAAGAAGAGTGTAGGGCAGCTCTGTGCTACTGGGAATTTAGGGAGCTCGTGAATGGGGCTGCTCTATGGCCGAGGGTCCTTTTGCTGTACTCAACTTTTTGTTTCTTTGGGCCTGCAGATTGGAGGTGTTCCTCTTGCCGGTCTTGGAGGGCCTGCCATGGATGCAATGGCTGCTTTGGGCATGCCTGGACCCAACATGAACCCTCAGGTTTGACGCAAGAACTGTTCATAAAGCTCTTTAAAATAATACCTGCTGCACCTTATGGTTGGGTTATACGTGTTGGATTGAAGCACTGTTTTGATTTTTCTCTTTAGTCCCTGTCAGCAGAACAGCTTATGAAGATCATGGCCTCAATGGATCCCAAGTAAGAATCTGAATATGTATTACTGTTGTTGGAGTGAATCTGGTTTTACTTCTTAAAGCATGTCCACACAGTGAACAGTAACCTGCTTCACTGGGATGCTCTGTTTGCAGGTTGAACCCTATGGCAGCTGGTTTAAACCTGAACCCTGGACTGAAAGCAGATGCATCAAACAAGGAGATTGAGGAGGCCATGAAGAGGGTGAGAGAGGCCCAGTCACTAATCTCTGCTGCCATCGAGCCTGGAAGTGAGTTTTAGCAGAGCAGTGTCGAAGCATACCGTTCAACAGGTCAGCTTTTTATATGAAAGGAACTTTTATGAAAACTCTCTTTCAGACAAGAAGGATGACAAAAGAAAGCATTCAAGATCAAGGTCAAGGTCTCGAAGGAGAAGATCAAGGTCCCGCTCCAAATACAGGTTTGGAAACATCCCTGACTGACCCTGGAGAGTCTCTGAATTTAGACAGTGTGACATAAGTACTACCACTCAGTGATGCGATGCTCCCTTTTTGTTTTAGGCGCTCCAAGAGCCGATCTCGACGAAGGTCACGCTCCAGGAGTAAGAGAAGGTCGAAGAGCCCCAGAAGGAGGAGATCCCACTCCAAGGACAGGAGCAGACGTTCTAGGTCCAGGTAGGTAGAGAGGCTGGCGGGGTAACGAACTGCTAGATTAATATTAGCTCTGGGTTAATAAGAAACAAAAATTTTGGTATTATATCAATAATATGTGCTTAAAATGATTAAGCCATTTAGTCTTCACTCCAGCACTGGCAGCAGACTTGAAAATGCTTCTTTTGTACACTAGGGGGCGAAGTGCACCTTTTTACTTATTAGACTGAGAGGGAATCTAGCCATTCACTAAGAGCACAAACGAGCCTGAAGACGAGACAAATTCATAGACCTTCTTACACATTCAGAACAGGTAGCTAGTTTTTACCT
>JAMWET010000831.1:220000-225000 GCA_024036415.1 Prochilodus magdalenae
CAGTACAATCACTACACCAACACTTATACTCGGAGTGGGCTGCGTTTTGCGCCCCAGTGTTACCTGCCGCCATTTTCTTTGCCTGCAGAAGGCTGAGTGCTGGTGAGGCCGTGGTGTGTAATGGGATGCAGCACTACTGGAGAAACTCCGACTGGAGTAGAATACCATCCGGGTGTCTTTAGTTCACTATGGAGTTTTATCACATACTACTCAGGCAGATTTAGTATGTGAGTAGTATGCCATTTCGAATACAGCCTACGTGTCTACATGTCTGCGTGTCTGCCCTGCGATGGACTGTCGGCCTGTCCAAGGGGTAACCTACCTTGGCCCCTTTGAGAGCTATGATGGACTCCAGCACCTCCCATGACCCAGTAGGAAGAAGTGAGCCAGATGAGAAAGTGTTTCATTTCTCAGGTTAGAGCCATGAGGGGAAAGTGTCCAGCACAGTTGTGCTGATCTACTTCTGGACTTGGGTTTGGGGTCCAATTCCGACATGACTGTGTCCAGTACTGATATTAGATTAGGCTGGGTTCTTTAATGATCAGTCAGATCTGAACCCTCACCCTTCTGGCAGCTGGCTGAACTTTCCTACATCAGTGGAACACATTCACAGCATCTTACGAATTAGTCAGGAAGTCAGTCAGCTGTTCAAATTTCTGCATAACCATTAAATTGTAAATGGTCAGTCTAATCGCTCTGACAGGAAACACTTGCCAGCGTACGTTGAGGCATAAACAAAGCCACTCGGACTGGTGAAGGGGTTCAAAGTAGAGTTTTTGGTTGATGGTAAAACAATCATAATTCTGAGAAAATACTTTTATTTCAGGACTGATTTTCTATTTGGAGACTTTAAAAATGCAGTTTGATTTTCAGGGTAAAACACAATTATTTTTGATGGTGTTTCAATAACCTCTTATTGTTGCAGAGATATCTACTTAGCATGCTAACCAGCTAGCCTCAGCCCATAGGGAGTCACTGTAGTGTTGAGTCTGGCATCAGTCCAACATGAGAGGACTAAGAAGTAGCAGTGCTGGCTGAAGCTCTTGGCAGGCAACCATTCTGACCACCGCTGTCCTCTCTTCACAAGAGACGCTCTTGGTGGCGTGGGGGTTTCTGAAGTTTAACGCTGAATACACAGCATATCGTCTAGACTGGTAAGGAGTAAAGGAGGAGTTTTACTTATTGCTCCTTTAAACACTTCAGGCATCAATTCCATTACTGTGGAGAAGTCTGACTCTGCAGGTTTCTCACTAATGGAGTAATAAAGCATTACTGTAATGAAGGAACACAGAGCGATAGGGAGTAGGTGGAATTCCATTTTAAGGTGTTTCCTAGAACAGGTATTAATATGCTGCGAGAGCCGGTTTATGATCGTTATACTGTAAAGTTTTGGCCCCAAAAAAGTTTGAAATCCATTCTTGGGATACAGGTACATGCAGGGCATTCCATAAAGAGGAAAACCACATGGCCTTGATTACATCAAAGTGACTGAATTACACAGCAAAGCCCACCAAGATCAGCATATATGAGCTGTTAACATGTCAGCCAAGTGGTTCAGAGTGGTTTGGTGTGAGATACCCTATTCTTGAGAAACTTGGCGAGGATGGCACTGATGGGAACCTGACGTTTAAAGAGTTCAGCGTATATAATCACTGTCCAAAGAAAAAAGAGCATCTCCAAAATGGACCATGGACATTTTAATGGAAGTCAATGGAACCAGACGTCCTTGCTGTCCAAAGAAAAACATGCATCTCCATTTTTGTTGCTTGTGAACCTTTGACTGAATGAATGGACCAACAGAATGCCACGGAAAGACGTCTGGTTCCTCTGACTTTACAGGAGAGGGCAAAAACTTCCTTTCATTTTACTGTAACGTTGCCCTTCAGTAGACAGCTGTTTTTCTTTGGGCAGTGATGATATGCATTGAACTCCTTAGATGTCTGGTTCCCCTCAATGCCACTGTGAACAGTTTTTCTAGGACAGAGCCTTACATACACCAAACCACTCGGAACGACTTGTTATTTCAACCATCTTATTATGGAGGCTTTCTGAAATATCAGTGGAGGTCTCTACTACTCACCACTTTCAATCCATCTATAGATTCATGTAAAGGGGAAAAACCCTCACGATACATTTCACCCATAAACACTTCACCAACAGTACCGCGTTTTTGGTACGCTGACATTTTATTAAGTACAATTCCTCATGAAAAAATTGTGGCATACAAGGTTCTTGCTGTACAACTGGTTTGTCCATGTGTTCAGGTGAAAACCGGGCCTAGAAACTAGAGAAAACACACAAAACAAAAAGACCTGAAAGCCGCTTGGTTACAAAAAGGGAGAGCAAAGCGTACACCTGTCTGCCGCACTAACCAGTAGTGCAGCATGGAAGCATATTAAAACCTCGGACCGCTTGGAGGCCAAAATCCAGTGTAGGTTTAAAAACAGAACAAACCCAAAACCAAACACGAAGAGGAACGAAGGAGGGACACATAAATAAAACATCGCTATCCCGGACCATTCAAAAGTGATGTCTGCTGGTGCAAATTTGACCATGTTCCTTTTGTATCGTCGTCCGTCGCACACAGCTAAAGAATCCATACCGAAACATCCAGCCCAGGAATTCCCGTCTGGATCGCAGGCTACTCAAAACTGACACTCTACTATCCTAATACATGTCCGTCAGTATACACGTCATTTACTCTAAACTGGAAAGTGTTGTGTATATATATATCTATACTGTATATATATCTACATCCGTCTATCAGGTGGTGGTAAAGAAAATAAGTCATTGAGAAATAGTATGTGCATCTTCAGGCTGGAGTCCAGCCAATGCAAGTCCTAAACAAAACTCTGAAGTCCATCTCAAACTGTACATCACATTTACAAAGGAGTGCCTGCCAAATATGCAACAGGACGGGTACCAAGAGAGTCTGACCCAGTGAGGGGTTGTAAAAACAGGCCTGTGCTCTTCAGGGAACTCGGGTGGTCCCATGCAGGGGAGATCAAAACAGAAAAGCAGGGAAAACAATGTGAAAGGATCTGAACCCAGGAACGGTGGAATAACAAGCGCTCGCGGAAAAGGAGAGAACGTGTGTTACCAGCACAGCCCAGCCTGAAAGGACAACTGACCTATCCATGCTCCGCCCACAAGCAGATTCATTCACGGCAACGGTTGTGAGGTTGGACAAGCTTCACAAAATAACTGGGAACAGTACATCTCTGATAGTGGAAATGCAGGGATGTACAGGTTTGGCTGATGTCGATGCAGGTCAGACATTCAGAGGGATTTCGTGTGAAATGCTCTGTGCTAGAGAGTCAGTAGACAGCAGACGTGGTGGCGAGAGGAACCAGGCCTCTGAAGCACCAAATGCCTCTAAAATGCCCCTTTTTAGGATCAATCTGTCAGACTGAGCATCATCTTGGGCCGTGTGAGGAAAGAAGTGATGCTCCATACGACTTTGGCCAAGAGTCCATTTTTTCCCTCATCCAGTCATTGCAAAGAAGTCCATGCAGGAACCTGTGACACCCAAAGCCAACTGGTCAACATTGGCAACATCAACAACGCACAAGCCTATAGAGCAAGAGATCTTCAGGGCTGGCCTGGGTTAAACATGTCAGTCTGGGACAGACTTGTGCCGCACCCGCTCATAACACAGCTGCCATGTGGGTCAGATAGTTGTCAACAAGACCATTCCCTCTCATTGGTCTAACAGCATAGAGAGCCTGAGCGAGTGCTGCTTTGATCACCAAAATGAGGAAAGGGATGCTCTACAGCAGGGGTGAGCTATCCTGGTTCTGGAGGTCCACCATGGAGAGGCTGGCCTGGCTCTGACATTGTGATGCAGCCCTCATTATTTGGACCAGGTGTGCTAGATAAAGGCTGAAGCTAAACTCTTCAGGGAGGTAGATATCCAGGGAAAGGATTGAGCACTGCAGCTTGCGTGTATGTGAACTGCGTGTGCTCCATTTAAGGGATCTTCCTCCATCTCCTCTCCATCACTCAAGGTAATGCTAGCCACCATCCGTTTTATGATGTAACAGATTGTCCGACCATGATGCCTTCCAAACAGTCCAAACGTTGTGTGATTGGGATTGACAAAGCTAGCCGGCCAATATTAGGTGTGATTAAAAAGAGGGTTTAAAAAAAAAACTCGTACTTTTTTTTCCCTCTGGAAATCTGTTTTTATTCTCCGGTTCCCATCAATGATCTATTCAATGTTGATCGACTCTAAACGAGTTATTATTTGAACAACATGGGTGACTTCAAGATCCCAACAGGTGAGGTGCCTGGTGATTTCAGGGGCAATGTGATCCGGGGCTTGTTAGAAGGGGCACATCACGCTCACCTGCCCTGGGGAATTTCCTGTAACAGTTGTAACATCTCAACTAATCTACAGAGCTTCAAGATCAGATACCAAACACAGGTTTCTTTTAGAGTAATCCTGTGAAGTTTGAAGTCAGTTACTCTAATTCTTCTACTCCAAATCCATCTCTGCAATTCCGGCCCTCTCCCCCGGAGGCGAGCCTTTCGGATGCGCCCAAATCAGACCTAATTTAGCGAGACTCCAGGGTCTCTATTGTCCTGCTCTTCTGAAGGCTAGCTTTAGAATCCACTGGAAAGGGCACATCACGGAGTTCGGCTCCATCACAGGATTGTAACGCTGCTTGTTGCGAACCTTCTCCTGGGGTTTACTCATGGCGTCATCAGCACTCAGCCAACATCAACATGATTTGCTGTGCAACCCACCCTAATATTGAGTACTACAATTTCTCGTCAGGTTGAATGGGGCTGTTGACTTCTGCGTTCTCTGTAAAGCTTGTCCAACGTAGCAACACTGCCATGAGAGAACACCTTTACGCATAAAGCATGGAGGGTCTATTCACCGAAAGAGCTTCGGTTAGAGGAACTGGTATTTACAATCTAGCACAGAGAGCTTTTCTGCAGAAAGAACATACCGATTATATTCTGTGACGTAAATCATATACAGGTAACTTATA
>JAMWET010000831.1:227500-245000 GCA_024036415.1 Prochilodus magdalenae
GAGTGAGAGAGACAGAGAGAGAGAGGGAGAGAGCGAGAGAGAGAGCGAGAGAAAAGGGGGAGAGAGAGCGAGAGACAGAGAGACACAGACAGAGAGAGAGAGAGAGAGACAGAGAGCGAGAGAGAGAGAGACAGAGAGCGAGAGAGAGAGAGAGACAGAGAGCGAGAGAAAAGGGGGAGAGAGAGAGAGCGAGAGAAAAGGGGGAGACAGAGAGAGAGCGAGAGAAAAGGGGGAGAGCGAGAGAGAGCGAGCGTGAGAGAGAGAGAGAGAGAGAGAGAGAGAGAGAGAGAGAGAGAGAGAGAGAGAGAGAGAGAGAGAGAGAGAGAGAGAGAGAGAGAGAGAGAGAGAGAGAGAGAGAGAGAGAGAGAGATTATTATTAGAGATGATAAATTGTATTTTGATTATTGCTTCACTGACATGTCCTGCTCTGGTCCTGCTCTGGTCCTGCTCTGGTCCTGCTCTGGTCCTGCTCGGAGCTACAGTGAAGAGCCCTTGAGGCCTCAGACAGTTCTAAACTGAGCTGCTGGGAGCCAACAGCCTGCAAAGCCCAGCTCTAAATCAGACTACAGAGAGCGCTGGAGGGGTGAGGTCCTGCAGCCAGTGACGAGTGTTCAGTCTTCATGAAGAATTCACACACTACCACACACTACATCCACTTCCACCATCAGCATGAGACATGGAGGTCTCCAGGGTCTACAGCATCACCAGAGAGGAGCCAGGAGCATCAAACCCACTCGCTTGCCTTCACATCACTGCAGCTGAACTTTCCAAAAATACAGAAGAAGCTCTAAAGGTGACAGAGCCGCACCAATCCCCATCGCTGCCATGATTAACCCAGATTCAGGCCATGTAGAACAATCGGCTCCTCCCGTTCTCTTCAAGAACAAAAACAGCGACGCTCTAAAAGGCGTTCAGCTGATCCAACATCTGATGAAACCTTTCTTCTTTCCTCAGAAGGTCATGTGACTGGAATGAAATCACTTTCTCTATGATTAAACGACTATTCCTATTAACCCAACGCAACTGTCAGAAAACCACAGCGTCAAGTCAACATCTCTCAATGACTCACTGTGCTTAAACCACCAGGACTAGTACTGTGACCGAGATCCTGTTTGTTACCAGACTTCATGAACAGAAAGGTCAACAGGGAAACGTCATGACAGTAATGCTTATCAAGGACCAGGCCAGCAGTGCTGTCTGATCAGCTTCCCCCAGTCAGTTTAATGCTATGTGGCCAAAAGTATGTGGACACTTGCTATTCCATTCCAAACCCATGGCCATTAAAACAGAGACTCCACTGTAACACATCTGGAAAGGCTTTCCACAAGACATTGGAGTGCCTCTGTGGGGGTTTGGGCCCATTCAGTCAGGAGAGCATTTGTGAGGTCAGGCAACGATGTTGGGTGAGAAGGTCTGGCTCACAATCAACGTTCCAGTCCATCACAATGGTGTTCACTGGGTTGTGGTCAGGGCTCGGGTCAGGCCACTGGAGTTACCTCTCATCATCTTTATGGAGTTTGCTTTGTGCTGGAACAGGAAAGGGTCTTACCAAGCCGTTTACACAAAGCTTACTATTGTCTAGACCGTCTTTATATACTGTAGCATAAACAGAGAAAACCAGCCGCAGACCGTTTTCAATCATCCGCCAAGCTGTACTGCAGGTATGACGTGTTACGGTAGGTAGTGATATTCATGCACAGTGTGTTTCAGCACTTTGCTCCCCCGCTCTGAGCGTGCTTGGTCTGAGACTTTGTTGGTGAGCTGCTGTTGCTTCTGTTTCTCAACACGAGCACTTACAGCTGACTGCGGCAGATCTTACAAAGTGACTTGTGAAACAGTTAGCCTCAGTGAGTTCTCCTCTGTCACCCAGTCTGCTACCAATGTTTGTCTACGGAGATGCATGGCTACATGCTGGAGTGTATGCACCTGTTAGCTACAGCAACAGCAGCTTTAGGTCATTCCACAAGGTTAAGCCTGAAGACCTGTTGAGACTGAGGTACCAAGGTTTCAGGCATTAAATTTTTTTTTTTTTTTAATTCCACGTCAAGTCTAAGCCTCTCAAACTTCAGGTTTTCTATAATATCTGCCTTTCTGTAGTCAGTCTGCTGTTTGTTGTATAAGCTTTTTACAGAATTTAATGTTAGATACTAACAAGATACTGTAGGTATTGGTGTAATGTTAAATCTAAAGCAAAAACTACCATACAAAAAAACAAAACAAAACTAGGAGTTTAAGTTTCTGACCAGGAAGCAGGTTTATTTTCTGTGGTTTAAGCACCCAAGAGCAAACAAGCTTGAGGAATCCAGGCCAAGGCACTAGTTCTCTTCCTGTGTATTTAGGAATAGACATATTCATGGTCTACTGCAGAGCTACTGCCCATCCCATGCAGTCTGATTCATCTGCCTTAAACTTGAGGTCGTTCTTCCTTGCCACTGTCCTCCTTGGCTTGCTTACTGGTGGCTCGGACCCAGATTCTCTGGAAAGCTGCTTTGTGACAACATCTGTGGCATAATTTTGACTTTGATAATACACAACCATTGTACATGCTGACCATGGGGTGCCCCAGATTAGCATGGGGGTGGAGGGGCAGCCTTCTATGGTCTCACGCCCACCAAATGGGGTAATCTGCACAGACGGAATCTTTTTGCCTTTTTAGTCAGAGTAAAAGACAGGCTGAGGTTAACCCACAAGACTAAAAGCAGACACCAGAAAAACGTGGGAAGAAAAATGAACACAGCTCAAAAAGGTTAAGCCGAAATTCAAGAGTAATGAAAATCCCCACCACCACTTCTCCTGTCCGAGAGCTCTGATTTTCGCCATATCGGGCCAGCGGTGCAGTCTTGCTTCACGAGATGCCCACTGGATTGGCATCTGACCGGTTTGACCCTGCTCCAAGCTGACCGAGTGCTTCAGTTACACAACAATGAAAAGCCCAAAACGGAACCAAAAGAGGAAAAGTCTCCACAGTTACGAGAGGAGCTGAAGAACGAAAACCACAAAAGCTCTTCACATGAATACAAGGATCAAATCAAGTTCAAATGAATGACGTCCATGTTACACAACCTACAATACACACCACAGCAAGAACTGCAGGTGCTCCAAGCCCTACCTGACTGTCCTCCTCCTCTGTGCATTCCTGATCCTCGAATAATTATTCAACACGCTTCCCTTTCCAGCATGCTGGGGGAAATGTACCCTCCAGCAGACTCAGTTCAGCTACTCCCGGGCGAGAACATGATAATTACTGAATGCCAAAACAGGCCTTTTGTTTTCTTCAGGGTTCTAAATATAACACAGACATTAGGAATACACAACATGCCCAAAATATCGAGACACCCCTTCTAATCGCTTCTAAGGTGCATCCATTACGACAGAGGTGTACAGGCCTGTCGTGCCAGGAGCAGGTGAGAAGGGTACCAGCACTGTTCTGTGAAGCAGTGGAACTGTGTTCTCTGGCGGGATGCCGGTCCATCCAACACCCTCATGAGGAGTTTGAGTGCTGTTTGTGATCCAGAACTTCTGAAACCAGTATCTGACCTCACCAATGTTGTATATGCAATCAAATCCACACAGCAATGGGCCTCATTCACCAATACCTTCCAACGTTTTTTGTCTTAAATTTGTTCCCAACAAAGGTCTTATGAAAAAGCCCTTTACAACTTTCTTAAATCACAGAACAGTTTGCACCAACACTCATGAGTGTGCACAGGTTCTGTTCTTACCTAGGAACAAATTCCAAATCAGAAAACTAGTAAAAATCAGCACATGGCTTTAAGAAGCAGTCTCTTTTTAACACTTTAATGGTTTGCTCAACCTTTTGGTAGAGCACTTTGAGTCAATATAGTTGATTAAAGAAGGTAGTCATAACTAAACCTGACATCTCTACCAATCGGCAGATGTAAGTTAGGCTATTAAAATCCACTACAGTTCACAGAGTCTTGCAATTGATAGACACCTTTACTGTTTTCATCCATAAAGGAAGCAAACAACAAGTACGTCCCTCCACACGTGGGTTGTGGTGAACTTATATTAAAGGTGAGCTTATTTTATCGCCATACTATAGTTTCAGAGGTTTTGATGAACAGAATTATGTGACTTTAAATAAAAAAGAAGCCTAATAAGTGTAAAATAATTCTCAAAAAACATGCATTACCAAACAGGTTAACTGATTCTTTATGCTTAAGTTGCCTATGCTAAGCTAATGTAATTAGAATGGACTATTTGCCTAGTCGTTATTGCCCAAAAAAAAAAAAATATATATATATATTGCCCCATTCAAAAAAGTAATGGATTTTCTTCTTGATGTGGACGTTAAAGGGTTAAGATCGATTGGTGAATGAGGCTCAATGTTCCCGACATACAGAGTAAAGTCTTTCCAGAGGAGCAGATGTCGTCACTGTATCAAAGCAGGACAAACTCTATATCGAACCCTAGCTATAAGAATAACATAGTAACTGAGCAAACATACTTCATCAGTACTGAACGATGCCAAAGTAACATGTACATGGATCTGGCGTTCAGCCCCAGCGCTTACTGAACACAGCTCCCCAGCCTATAAAGTCTGCAGGAGGGCGGACATTTTTAGCCTGTTCTTTCTGAGCTGAGTGTTCTTTGAAGGCAACTGTTCATTTTCTCTCCTCTTTGACACTGACGCATCATTAGCCCTGGATCAGTGCAGTGATTGGCTGGGACGCTTTGTGTGAAAGTGCCAGTAGACGAGGAGGTGGAAATCGCACACTGTTTCCATGGTGCTGCTTTAATCTATGAAACCACAGGACCGGTGCAGAGGCATTCTGCGTCCAACCGAGGGCTAAAACCAACAATTACCTCCAACCTTACAATCAATTATTATCTTATTAAATGGGCTCACTGGGTGTCCGACTGTGTCTTTATCATCTGACCTGTACCAGCAGTGTGATTACTCAAAGTTCTATCTGTGCATCAAGCAGTTTCTTCTTTTACTGCGCAGCAAAACGACATATGGTGACCTGCCCTCTTATTTAAAATGACTTAACAGACGTTGGTGTCAGTGATTCTGGCGCAGATGATCATTTACCGAGAGCTCGGTAAAGTAGCAGTCCTGAAATGATCTAACCAAGAGCAGGACAAGGAGGAACATGATAGACAAGATATTACAAAACCCTGTCAGGGTAGTGCCACTTCTTCACCTGCTCATGTTGGACTGATGACTCAATGCTACAGTGACTCACTATCACCTCTTGAGGTAGATAAAAGGTATTCTGAAACTGGATGGGCCAGGGCTAGCTGGTTAGCATGCTACTTTCAGTAGTTGTCTCTGCAACATGATACATGGACATGGTTTAACTAGCACTTGTTATTTGTAAATATTCCAGACTCTGATTATTACCTTTAACCAATCTTTTTAAATTACTAGGCTTTAAAACATTTATACTGGCATAAAAATATATTCGAATATTAATATGTTTGTATACCAAATGTAGAAAGCTGGCATATGCCATTATCATGCAGCTGCTTCCTTTAAAAATTCTATTGAAGCTAGATTTGTGATATACGGTGTTTGGTAATGCATCGTTTTCCCTCTAATAGTGAATCCAGCATTTGATGCATTTGATCCAGATGTTGGTAGAATTCCAATATTCAGATTTCCACACAAAAATGACAAATCTGTTACTGAATCTTTCCAGTACTCCCAGTTCTAGTCTGCTTCATCCCTCACCTCAAAGTTCTGCTCAATGAGGTTCCCTCCTTTGCTGAGGCTCTCCATGATGGCCTTGTTTCTCAGGATATCTTCCTCGCTCAAGTGCTCCCTTCTTTTCCTGGACTCCAGAACGAGGCCGTTGACCAAATAGAAATCAGCCAGGAAATTCCCGACCCGTTCCTGCAGGGGGCAATTTCTCTTCATAAGTGAGCAGAAAGCAATATCCTCTCCAAAAACCGGCTAGCTTAAAGTAAGGAGACGTAGTTCTTCCTACTGACCGTTTTATCCTCACGGAAGAGCCAGCCGGTCTGCGCTCGGGAGAAGGTGATGGATTTAGTGGAGAGTGTGGCAGAGTAAATGTCGCTGCTCATCAAAATGTCCACTTCTTCCTCTGTCTCCATCTCAGACTCCTAAAGCATCAAGACAACTGAAATGAAAACTGAGACACAGCAGCACAAACCTAGCATGAGGATCTTAACCCTGCTGCTGACTGGGCAGCGCAAATCATCAGCACCGGCTGACCTCGTGGTGTATTCGCTGATACACTTTCTGCTCGTTGTCCAGCACCACAAAGGACTCGGAGGGCACGGCGTCACCATTGAAGATAAAGCTCAGGTCTCCTCTCTGGCATTTCATATCTGTAAAATCGATGAGAGTAGTGTCCAACCTAAGGGGAGAGAGACAGAGACAGAGACAGAGACACACACACACAGAGAGAGAGAGAGAGAGAGAGAGAGAGAGAGAGAGAGAGAGAGAGAGAGAGAGAGAGAGAGAGAGAGAGAGAGAGAGAGAGAGAGAGAGAGAGAGAGAGAGAGAGAGAGAGAGAGAGAGAGAGAGAAACACAGGCAGACAGAGAGAGAGAGAACACGAAAGAGAGAGACAGAGACAGACAGACACAGACAGAGAGAGGCAGACACAGAGAGAGAGAGAGACACAGACACAGACAGACAGAGAGAGAGAGAGAGAGAGAGAGAGAGACAGAGAGACACAGACAGAGAGAGAGACAGAGAGACACAGACAGAGAGAGAGAGAGAGAGAGAGAGAGAGAGACAGACAGACAGAAAGAGAGAGAGAGAGAGAGAGAGAGAGAGAGAGAGAGAGAGAGAGAGAGAGAGAGAGAGAGAGAGAGAGAGAGAGAGAGACACAGACAAAGAGAGAGAGAGAGACAGAGAGAGAGAGAGACACAGACAAAGAGAGAGAGAGAGACAGAGAGAGAGAGAGAGACACAGACAAAGAGAGAGAGAGAGAGAGAGAGAGAGAGAGAGAGACAGAGGATCAGTATAATGATGCAGGATGTGAACAAGAACGAAGGGCACAAAGTACACAAACGCTTCTTCCTGGGTCCGCACGCACAGAGGAAGCCCCACTCCATCTGATTATGGCGTCATCATGTGAGGAGCGGTGCCATAGAGAAAAGATCAGTGTGCTGAGTAATTTTCCGCTTCCTCCGCCCACTTCAGCGCAAACAGTGATTTCACACTCTAGTTAACAGCACTTGTCATTAGTCATGCTGGAGCCTGGCTGCTCATCAGGCCAAACACAGGCTACTCTACAGATCCCAACAGCCTCTTCCAGTGATTCCATGACCCATATTTCCAGATGCTGATAAATGTCAACAGCAGAGCGTTTATGGGATCAGATTGCCCTTATCTGAGAGAGTCAGCGGCAGCGAATTGCAGTGCAGTACAGGGGGGGGGCATGCACAGTGGCTGACTGCAGCTTACTAACTGGAACAGAAGATTAGACTAAAACAGACTCTGACTTATTAAATCAGCCTGTTTTATTTTTTTCAGCTGGAGCAGAACTGCACACAGCCAGAGCGATATTACCATCTGAACCAAATTCAGAACATTTAACACTGAACAACAGGCCTGTCACAATTATTACATAATCGCCTAATCCCTATGTTTTGAGATTATCGCCGTTATTGACTTGACTACAGTCATCGTAAATAATCACCATCACTTTTCAGTCATCACATTCCACAGTCAAATTATGCTGCAACAAAACTGAACTGGCCAAAAAAATAACTTCTAAAACCAACCCAAAAAGTTCAAACATCTAACTCGGTGCTTTAACGGGAAAACTAATAGAGTAACGTTTGTGTATCTGTCAGCCGTGTGGTCTGGCTCAACTCAGCATAATTCTACACATCTGTGTGAGTGTGGACACAGTATTAAACTGTCAGGGCAAACGGTGTTAGCTACTCAGTACACACAGCTGGCAGGGAAGTTGGCCAATCAGCCTGTGTAGACACTTCTGGCTTGTACTTTAAAGACTATGAACAATAAACAAGACAATTAAATTGATAAATCACAATTATTGACATAATATTTCATTAAAACTTACCTGATGTTGATTCCCTGCTTGTAGATCTTGCAAGCATCGGAGGGCAAAATTCTAGATAGTAAAGGCACTGCCGGGAGAGGGCAAGAGCAGAGTTACACAGAGCAGACACCATACACTTACACAACGGTCTCTAACCGCAACCAACTTCCGAGACCGGACTTTTAAAGGTGTGGATAAAATCCCAGTACATGTTGGTGAGAAAACTAAAAGAAATTCTCCAGAAAAGAACGGGAGACGTAATAATCAAGACACGAGGGGACACAGTAATAACGGAAACATCGACATTGCCTGGACAGAAAGGTTAACCGCAGCTTAACCATGGCCTCCTTGTAATAGGTCATGTAATCATATACAAAAAGTCTGGGCTTTGTACCTAAAAGGTTTCAACCCATTTAAGAGCTCTAATGTTCATATACCCATATTCTATATTACATATACCCGTATTCTACATTACACATACCCATATTCTATATCACACATACCCGTATTCTATATTACATATACCCCTATCCTATATTACGCATACCCATATTCCATATTGCATATACCCATATCCCATATTACATATACCCATATCATATATTACATATACCCTTATTCTGTATTACATATACCCATATTCTATATGATATATACCCATATTCTATATGATATATACCCATATTCTATATAACACATACCCATATTCTATATTACATATACCCATATTCTATATTACATATACCCATATTCTATATTACACGTACCCATATTCTATATTACACATACCCATATTCTATATTACATATACCCATATTCTACATTACACATACCCATATTCTTTATTACATATACCCATTCTGACGCCATTTCTAGAACACCATGATGGAATACCAGTCATGAAATTGTTGTTGTTGTGACATATGCTACCAGTATTATGACTCTATAATACTGACAGAAGATGCCATGTGACCTCTTTGTCACAATAAGACTGGTCTTTTATGAACTTATAACTGACGCTGCATTATTTTCCCTTAATGGGAAATGGATCTGGGCTTTTATGGGTTAAGTAAAGTGTCTAGAGTGTCCAGGAGTGCAGATGTAGAAATATGAGTGAGAGAGAGTAGGAATGAAAGCAGACATGAAGACAAGCAGTGCACAAACTAAATCAACATAAACTGCTGAAGGGAAACCCTTTTTAAAAAGGGTGGTCTCTGACTTCTACACAGTACTGTGCATGCACCCATCCACTGCTACCCATGCATGTAAATAAATCATCCAATGAAATAATATTCAAAATAAAACACAGTAAACCAGCCACCATAACGGACGAGCCTCACCCAAAAGGTTGGTGTGGTAAAATGACAGGTGCAAAGCTCTCATCCACACCTGCAGTGGCATTGGTTACCCAACAGGGGGAGCAATGATCTGCTGCCTCACAGAGGCCCCTCCCTCAGAATGGTTAACTCAGCGTTTTAAATGTTCACTCCTCCCTTTCCCACCCATCCTTCTCTCTGATCTGCCTCTTCCCGAGTCCAGCTGGCCGCTGCTGTCGGTGCTGATGTAATCCTGCTCACTGACGCTGCGTTTTCCTCATCAACTAATACAGCTAACTGCTGCCCTGCCAAAACCCCCGCTAAGCTACTGCCAGCGCCTGTGCTGGAAGTCAGAGCGTGTTATTATGTCGTAAAGCTATATATACACTGCAGCTATTATGTGGCTTTCTTTCCACCAGGGCCACCGTCTAAGATTCACTCCGTATAAATAAACGTGAACTTACCCCAGCTTTGAAAATCCCAGTGGAGCTCCAAGTAGAAGTCCCCGAGCTGGAACAGAACACAGAGATGAGGGCTTAAACTAGCTGTCCAAATGGGCGCTTCACTTATCATTCAAACGGCTGAACTTATCTGGAATACAGGCCTTGCGGTTGGTTGTTTGCGTGTGGACCAAGCACCCAGAGTTTGACCTCGGAGAAATCACTCACCAGTGTGCATGCTAGATAAATAATCCTCAGGGAGGAGGTGGATACACCTCCCCCCCAAACTCATAAAAACCAACCCTCTATCTGGCAGATGATAAAAACACAGCTGGCCTTCAAATGACCCATATCTCTGTGGCACGCAGGCAGCTCATGCGACATTACCAGCCTGCAATCTGACCCGTACTTCCTCAAGGTTGGACGCTAGCAGTCACAGCAACAGAGCGGCCAAAATCGAAGTCTCCACACTTTTCCCAAATGTCAAAATGGAGTCCATGACGCAAGACGATGTCTGGTGTCCAAACTGTACTTCATCAGTGCTGCACTGGAGCTGTGAGGACAACACTGCCAAGGATCCCTAGAAGGCAGTCCAAAACTGTCCCCAAGGCTTTTCATCTTTCTGAGAAATATCAAACTCCATTCTTCCATCCTTTTACAGTCAGGAAACAACAGCACTATGGGTCTGAGGGTAGAGATGGGTACATGGCTGTGTCAGGAATGTAACAGTGAACATGTCTGCCCATATGCTACACATGCTACTGGAGACCTCCACTAGAGGGCAGACCACTTGACATGCCATGAATGGACATAACGGTCTCGGGTTTGTTTCCATATTGACTAAAGTGATACTGATTCCTCGCCAGCTGTTCTGGCTTTAGCGTTTTCGTATGTACTGCAGCTTGCATGCACGTAGTGGTAGTTTTTGAGGACATGTAGAAGCAACGCACCAAACAAGCGCAGGATACTCGAGGAAGCCGTGCATGTGAATGCATAGTTAGCAGCAAGTACATCTTGCTGTACCTGTCAATGTGCAGATTCGCTGCTCATCTACAATGGACTACTGTGCACACCCCAGCATTATCGAATGTGTTCAGGTTTCTCGATTAGGAGCAGCCAGAGGAAAAAAACAAACAAACAAAACAAAACAAAACGCAACCAGCTTCTACTACAACTGGACTTGAGGGAACATTCTGGAAACTTTCTGGAAGCCCAAACAGCATTTGGGTCTTTGTTAAGATCAGACCTGTGGGTATAATCCAGGACACAGATTTGGGAAAACAGGAATGCGATTGCCCATTCAGGTGTCATGTGGATATATGGTCTCTGGTCTCGGTTTAAATATAAACAACCAAAAAATTTTTTATTTGAAAATGTAATGCGTACCATCCTGCTTGAAGTGTGCACATGAAAAAGAGTTAAACCACTGTATCTTTTTTCCTTCTGTCCTTTTCTCGTGTATACGGTACGTCATATTGTCTTCTTAGCCACGCTGATGAGTCTGTGTGATGTAAAGAAGGGACATGGGCGTGGTTTTAACGAGTTCAGAGATGTTGTGTTGATGCGGTTACAGAAACGTTTCAGCTGACCACTGACTGGCAGTTTAGATCTGGAGATTTCTTGAGGGTAACAAACAGGTCTTGGCTACATTTGGGTTTAGCTGAGGTAACAGAAACATTATCTCTGGTGCTCTTGGGAGAATCTTTGGAAACGGCATGTTCTGAGCACTCTACACACGTCCCGCTCTGCTGACAGATGAAGTATAGAGCGGACACTTGTGCTGGCTTCTTTCATGGGTCACTTCCTGTCTCTGCGCCACTCCTCCCGAGAGAGGAGAGAGAGAGGCATGGAATCGCTCACTGCGTGACTAGAGGCTTCTGCCGTGCCAGCATTGAGCACTGAGATTACTGAACTGAGAACATGTGTGAGTGAGAGACAAAGAACTGAGAGAAACAACAAGCGTGAGAAAGTGAAAGAGGGATTATTTTTAAAAAAAAGAAAAAAAGAAAACAACAACAACAACAACAACAACAACAACAACAGGCTGCCAGACCAAATCTGATTCTGGCATATCCAGACTGACTTGTGACAGTATTTGATACCTCGGACAGCAAATTTAGATTTTTGCTGATGGGTGGATGTCAATTGGAAAATTGGATGTCAGTGTCTTCGGCATTACTCACAACGCAACAGACAACAACATCAAATTCCGTGTGACGGAACCAAACGGCACCAAAGAGAACTGTGACGGCACAAAGCGAATGCTTGAAATGCTAAATGACGCATCTCCGTCTCTCCTGCCTTCATGTGTGAAAGCAATGCCATCAGGACGGTTATGTAGTCACTGGTGCCTACGCCGTTATCAAAGTAACTCTTGCAGAAAGATTGCTGATGTCTGGACACAAAAGCTCACCTGAGATAAAAATGAGTCACCTGTGACTGAAACAGCTGCGGTTCAATATGGCATAGGCTGGACCAGTTTCTGGATGAAGGCCACATCAACGTTTAGACACTCTTACATCAAATAGCTGCTCAGCTGGGCCAGATTCAGTGGATCCCTTCCCTGGCACAATTCTACTCTTGTAGACTGGGGTTGTAGCCACTGCTGGTAGACCCGTATGACTGTATGCTTCCATACACCTGCAGATTCAGCTACTTCCTTCACACTATGGTCTTTGGCCACGCCCACATGCAGTCACTCCTTTTAGCCAATCATTAACATCTGCTTTGAAGCCATTTACCACACATGGAATGAGACACTCAGTGCACTGTAGCACCTCTTCTCAATCTATGGATCCCGTCACTCACACCCAACAGGTAATTATAGCCTCTTGTGCAGCGCCACCTGCAGGAGCCTGAAGTTCCTACCTCCTTAAATATGCAAGGTGACTCTTTTTGCCTGGTGAGCTTACGACCCGATCACTTACAAATGACACAAGTCCTGATTTGAGAAACAAATGGTATGTGCCTGCAGCCTCAACACAGTCAAACTAGAGATAGATAGAGTGACCGACAGACAGAGGCAGATAAAGGGGGATAAGGTAACAGAGCACAGCAGAGAGGCAGAGACAGAATGTTTGTGTTGCCAGTGCGACATATCAATCCAGAGATTGCTCGGAGGAATCTGGAGTGGCTCCACGACTGCCGAAGAAGGAACTGGAGCTTTCAGGCAGGCGAACAGGGCCTCAGAATCACTCCCTAGCAGGGCTGCACAAGATATCATCCAGTTATCACCATCAGAATATTTTAAGGGGGGATTCTGCTGAAAAACCCACACTTCCTTCAGGGTGCAGCTGTTCTTTTGAAGATGAGTGTATTTTTTCTCCCTACCAATCTGTGTCCCTGCTAAACATCTAGCATCACAGGGCTTGTCCACCTGAAGTCCTGTGTAGCACACTGGATATCTAACAGGGAACTCTGCTGGACTGGGTCCGTGTGTAGTTTGTTGGGCTTTACCTCTTTAAGGGCTTTGAGCAGGCGAGGCCTCTTGTCCTCCACGCTCTCTCTGGACTGCTGCTTCAGCTTCCGCAACAGGGCTGTGACTGCAAACACAAAGACAAGCGCTCGGGTGAGACATCCTCCGCACAGCTCACAGGCTTTCCCACAAACTGATTAGGCCCCAGGGCGGGACAGATTCACACTGCCAGTGGGAATTCAAACAGCAAGCAGGGGTTTTGCTCTTAATCTGTGGGCCACAACCTAGAAATGAGACACATGGCAAAATCTTCACAAGGGATGCCTCGATATGAGAATCTGCACATTCCATATATACGGCTTTCATGTACATATCGGATACATAAAGATTTAGGAATTAAACATAGAACCTAAACTATGTAGAGCTACCAACATTAACATTACAGAGGTGAAGTGTAAGGTAAATAAAAACTAGATATTAGTTAGATATTAATTAGATATTAGTGATATTAGTGCAAATATTAATTCGATATTAGCCCAGCACTAGCCTAATCTTTTCTGGAGTACAATGAATGCAATAAATGTATTACTGAACATCTGTTTAAGTATATGGCTCAAATCCAAACATTCAGTTCCATAGCAATCTATCAAAGCACACACACTGAAATATTTTTCACTAAGCTGATTAAAATGGTTTCTTGCATGCCTGGTAGTTAGGAGTCCCTTCTGAAGCTAAATCATTGAAGTCTAACTAGCAGATGGCCAGTGGCTAATGATTCTGATGTGTGCCTATAAGCTTATTATAATAATCTCATGACGAATGCCATATCATAATTTTGCCCACCCTTACCGCAACCCGCACATCAGTCAGGCCTGAACTATAGAACAAATACATGCACCACAAATACCACCCCCAAATATATCTGGCCTAAAATGGCTGGAAGTGGCACTTTCAGTTTCAGCCAATCTAAAAAATTTGTCATATTGGATGCAAGTTGGAGCCAGGCCGAGTCGAAGCCAGCCAACAGTGTGCATCTTAAGGCAGGGACATTCTGCATTCTTTTCACCGTATGCTCGTTAGACATGTCCCATTACACTGTAATTCAATATACAGTCATATTGGGAATGCACGGCAGCGCTATCACGGACACTTCAGTCAGGCAAGCTGCTGTTTCACCTGAGATTCAAATTTCCTACGCTAGCATACTGTAATATGATATTGTAAACATGATAAACAGCTGATCTAATAGTCTTATTACATGAAGACACAATATGGTAACCTGATTTAAAGTGTTCAGTTGGTGTTCAGTTACAGGCAGCTTTGGGAAACCACTGAAAGAAACTAACCTCAGCAGAGCTCTAGTATATTCCCGTTTGTTGTGGGAAAGTGTTCATCGTCGTCCCGTTCCTTTGCAGAAAGAAGTCCTGTGTCTGTTTTGAAATGCCTGACCTTAACAATGACGAATTAACCCCATGCCTGCTCACACCTTACTCCTTCTATCATGTTCACATCTGCATCCACCCCCGCCATGCCTCCTCCTCTACCTTCATCCCCTCCCTTCTGCTCCCTCCTGACCCTCACCCTCTGCATAAACCATGTCAGACTGAATAACCCTGAACGAAACTGGACCAAACTGGATGGGACTGACAACCTAAGCCTGGTGCCCATGCATGATTCCGCATGTGCACATAAACTCGAGACAATGCTGCATCTCCAGTCTGTTCCTTAATCTTCCTGAAGACCCTGAACACCATGATGTGTTACATTTTCATTATTTTACACTCAACATTTAAGCACTCAAAGAATATATAGGTATGTGTAATATAGAATATGAGTGTATGTGTAACATAGAATATGGGTATATGTAATATAGAATATGGCTATGTGTAATATAGAATATGGGTATATATGTGATATAGAATATGGGTATATACAGTATAATATAGAATATGGGTATATGTAATATAGAATATGGGTATATGTGATATAGAATATGGGTATGTGTAATATAGAATATGGGTATATGTGATATAGAATATGGGTATATGTGATATAGAATATGGGTATGTGTAATATAGAATATGGGTATATGTAATATAGGATATGGGTATATGTGATATAGTATATGGGTTTATGTGATATAGAATATGGGTATATGTGATATAGAATATGGGTATATGTGATATAGAATATGGGTATGTGTAATATAGAATATGGGTATATGTGATATAGGATATGGGTATATGTGATATAGTATATGGGTTTATGTGATATAGAATATGGGTATGTGTAATATAGAATATGGGTATATGTAATATAGGATATGGGTATATGTGATATAGTATATGGGTTTATGTGATATAGAATATGGGTATGTGTGATATAGAATATGGGTATGTGTAATATAGAATATGGGTGTATGTAATGTATTTTGTCTCTAACTGCACTAACCAAGCACATCACCATTTCCTAAATGAGGTCATATGTTCACCAGCTGTCATGTGACTGCATCCAGGACGTTTGGTATAGGTCACTCAGGGACTCCATGTGTTCAGGTGAAGGGTAAAGCTGTATAAAGAACTTTACACACTTTTAAAAGACACATACGTCACTGTGGGCTCTTGAAGGCCTTGTTTTGAACTGGGTATGGTATGGTTTCCAACCCTGGTCCTGGAGACACCCTGTTAGTGGATTCCCTACTTTAACACACACCCTGCACCTCTGAAAGGGCTTGTTAATGAGCTGAGGAGGTGGATCAGGTGTGTTGGGAGCAGGAAAAGCACTACAATGCGAACAGGGCACTGCCAGGGCCGGGGTGGAGGGACACCAGGGTATGCTAAATGATGCAAGGCACTCAAACGTACAGAGCAGAACTGGAATAACGGTTAAATCATATACTCTGGCCATCATAATATACACTTTAGGAGTACAGAAGGAGGATCATGGCCCTCCATCACTGACCAACTAAACGCGAAAACGTGTGCGTCTGCAAGCAGCCGGTGAAACATAAATCCCAGGGATATTAGCTTGACAACCAAAAGTCCTTTGGTTAACGACCCCAGGTGGATCAATGCCCATGCATTTTTTTGCAAGTACAATGAGAACCTTTAAAGCCCAGGCATCAATCACCCGGAAGCAGCACAAGCCTGATCCATTCAAACAGGACGTCAAATGAAATGAGCTTCAGTGTGAATTCATCAATAAGGAGCAAAATAGACAGCCTTGTTGCTTTGTGGTGCAGCCGATGCCACTGGGAGTAAATCAGCTTTCCCATACAACCAGCTACAACATGTAGTACAGAGCAAAGTTTCAAGGATATCCGAATCCTGCCCAATTCCCATCAAGCCCATCCCATTAATAACATGACATTCGGAGGTAAGGTCGGGTGACGTGACAGAAATATGACTTTACAATACAAAATGTCTTTTTTGCCAACAAAAGTAAAACAGCAACATTACCCAACGCTACAATGATGTTTATAATCCGGCACCAAAACTGTCCGAAACCAGATCTGAGCATCAGAACACACCGAGCTTAAAAAAAAAAAAAATAATGCAACCAAGTAAACTGACAATAAATAAAATCAGTTTATGTAAAACAAACATAATAGATGATTACATTGGCCGAGATATTTTTATACAGCCAGCATTGTAATATCGTCTGTTTAAATGGGCCTTTGCTAGCCACAGCAGGAGAGTGAAGGAAATCCCGATGCCCTGATTACACTTAATGCTGTATAAGGCTTGGCACTCTGCTGCAGGCCCACTTTCATTACAGCAAACTTGGACCAGACTGAAAATCCTTCACCACAGTGGAGAACCCTGCAATGCAACGCATCACATTACTGTTCCCTAAAGAACCTCTAATCCACTGTTTCCGTCACTTAACCACTTCAGTGAAAAACACGACACGATGACGTGCATTTCAAAAACAATCTGGGGGATCTGTGTCTGAACTGAACACAATCTGCCCTGAAATGTGTTCAGGTTTGTGCTCAGTAGAGCTGGCGGGGAAAAATGGCCCGACTCCTATACTTCACAGATCTGGTCAGAACACTGGTTTGTACTTGCAGGATGAAGGTGGCTTAAGATCAGCCACAGAGAAGGGAAGTTCTGTATGAGCATGTATGGGTTAATATAAAATGAGGGAATGTTTTGAGGGGTTGCTATCCAATAGGCCTGGTCAATAATTTGATATCGGTATTTACCGCGATACGAAATGTTTCAATAACGGTGATATCACTTTTGTGGTACTTCTATATGTATTATTTACGGAATCTGTCGTTGACTAGCATTTTTCTACAGGGCGCCATCAGTTCGCT